>UEGL01000050.1:0-115708 GCA_900465325.1 Zygosaccharomyces sapae | reverse complement strand
AAAGACTCATCAGGCCTAACTAAAATTGGAAAAGATGGCTGATATCTGTACGCACATCTTCACATAGAAAGTTTACCACCATTAACACCATTACTAGTTGAATAAAGGGAAGGCATAAATCCTCACAGATCCACATGAGATTACTCAAAGTTGCATCTGCTATGAGCAATAGTGGATACATTCTGTGTAAAGCGCTCGACAGTAGCTGGTGTCACGTAAGTCAAAGAAGGCTTCTGACCATGGTGATAAATAAAATTTGCATGACAGTAATCAGACGCCTCTTTAACCATATCACTTTTATTTGGTTCAGTGCCTTGTAAATGTATGTTAACTCTTCGGACTTGTGAATTATTACAAGTACTAAACTGCACTCCAGCACAACGTTGAAAAGGATGGGTAAATTAATCAAGAAGCATCCTACGGAAAGCCTATCTCCTATAAGCAAGTTCATTCAACTATATATCTTAAATCAAAGACACCTTATGTCAGTGCTCTCAAGAGGATAAACAAGTTTTAACGAATGTTAATAAAACGGGTTCCACGTATGTTACGGTGCTAGGAATGGGTAAAGCTGTGGAGAAGGCATTGAGCCTGGCGTGTCATTTCCAAGACCATTCACAGAAGAGAGTCGAAATTCTGACAAAAGCATAAACGTATTGGACGAATTGTTCAATGAAAATGAGGAAGACCCTTCAGATATGGAAACTGAATTACAGAAGAGGACTGTTAGTGGCGTAGAAATTCGGATATATCCATGAAAGAAGTGTACGTATATATCTACACTGTATGCTATTTATCTATAGACCGTTTTATCATGTATTCTAGTTCTTCGATTTCCCTTTGCATTTTGTTACTCTTATTGACCTCCTGGTAGCGTCGTACAAGTTCTTGGCCCAATTTCAGACACTCAGGATAACGTTTTTGATAGTAGAGCCTCTCGCAGAAATTAGTTAGTGACTGTCTATTTAGTTTAATGGTTAAATCCATTTCCTGTAGTAATGTTAGTGGGTCTACTTTATCCATCCACTTCTCTTCAGTTCTTTTGGGACCAGCATTTAGCTGGAAATAGTCATATAATTGATTTTCATATTCTTCCTTAGACTGACCTTTGCGTACTTTAACTTTACCGCTAGCCTTACGTATAGTAACTTCGCCGGTAATTCCGTCTACTGAAATGGTACTCTCGCAGGATTTTCAGTTATAGGTGTAGAGCCCTTAAGCGCATCTACACTACCTACAGCTGCTTCAGAATCGCTCATGGCCTTTCGAACTAGTGCTCTTCTTAGCATGCCATAATATCTGATACTTCAATGCATTGTTCGAAGCTGGTCTTTTTTTTTCTCTTTCTATTAAGCATATCGCGATATTAACTTACCGTATACATAGTGATAACCAAATCAGAATCACCATAGAAGCTCTCTACGCAGTCTTTCTCAGGAGCATTAGGGTCTAATAGTTCATAAATCAGCACTCCAAAATCTATATATTCTCTTGATCCGGTGACGATCATGGGTGCATGCCACACACCGGCACCGTAGGTAACCGCTTGGTTCCCTTTGCAAAGGAAGGCTCTTAAAGTAGAGACATCAGGTTCTTTAGTTTCAGCATTTTCCAAAGCCACCACTACCAAATATCCAAACTCTTCACTCGAGCAACCCATTGGGAGAAAAGTTTGTGAACTGTAAGGATGCTTTTCTAGTACACGAATCGAATGGCTTATTGTACTAGCATTTTATGCTCATTGGTATGTAGAGGAGTTTTGAGATGGGGTTGAGTAAAACAGCGAAACATGTTCCAATTAGGAGTATGTTGAACTAATGGATTTTCCACTTGGCTTTTCTTCATGAGCTTAATGGCTGTTCCTTGGTTGGCATTCTTGGCAGATTCATCAAGTTTACTGACTTCTTCATCTGGAGAGATTGTCGAGCCATACGGTGCGAAAGATTCAATTGTTAGTGGTTCAGCAATCAGACTTGTCATTATTCTCTCTTCAGAGGGCCGTCTATTGTTGATATAAACAGTAGGTTAGTTTAGATAAAAACTTATCGCCTTAATCAATTAGCAATAACTTTTGAAAAGTCATACTTATAGCCCAACAATGATATCTGAAAGATTAAGCAATGGAAGGATGACAAGATCATCGGGATCATTGGTCTTGGTGATATGGGATTACTCTATGCTAGAGAGTTCTCTAAAACAGGATGGAGAGTGGTCGCTTGTGATAAAGAAGAACACTATGAAGAATTGAAAGCTTTACATGCAGATTTACCCTTTGAGATTGTTGCTAATGGTCATTTAGTGTCAAGAATTAGTGATTTTGTGATATACAGTGTTGAAGCAGAGAGTATTTCGAAGATAGTTTCCTTGTATGGACCATCATCTAAAGTTGGTGCAATAATTGGTGGCCAAACTAGTTGCAAAATCCTGAAATTGCCGCCTTTGAAAAGTATTTACCGTCAGACACCGAAATCATTACGGTTCACTCCTTGCATGGTCCTAAGTTAGTACTGAGGGTCAGCCGTTAGTTTTAATCAAACACAGATGTTACCACGAAGAATCATTTCAATTCGTACACCCGTTATGTCGTGTCTTAAGAGCAAATTCGTTTATCTGGATTACGAAGAACATGATAGGATCACTGCTGATACTGCTGTCACCCATGCAGCGTTTCTGAGTATGGGAGCTGCTTGGGCAAAGATGAAAGTTTATCCATGGAATATGGGCTTTGAGAAATGGTATGGAGGCTTGGAAAATGCTAAAGTTAATATTTCCTTACGAATCTACTCGAATAAATGGCATGTGTATGCCGGCTTGGCCATTACTAATCCAGCAGCTCACCAACAGATATTACAGTATGCTACGAGTGCCACTGAACTATTTACCATAATGCTTTCACATGATAAAGCAAAATTAGTCGAAAGGTTACAGAAAGCAAAGATTTTGTATTCGGATCTCATAAAGGTCTTTGTTGCTAGATGATAAGCTATTAGATAAGTTCTCATTTTCAGGTTCTTTCGATACGACACAGAGTGACCAAATTCACATCTCGCTGCTTGCGATAGTAGATTCATGGTACCAACTAGGTATAAACCCTTACGACCACATGATATGCTCAACACCACTGTTTAGAGTATTTTTGGGGTCTGAGTACCTTTTCTAACGCCTGAGCTATTGAAAAGACAATTGATGCCGCAATCAATTGTGAGTCTTTTCGTAGAGATGACTTGGAATTTGTTGTATCAGCTCGTGAATGGTCTTCTATTGTAGGATTTGCAAATTTCGAGC
This sequence comes from Zygosaccharomyces sapae, assembly GCA_900465325.1. NCBI lineage: Eukaryota > Fungi > Ascomycota > Saccharomycetes > Saccharomycetales > Saccharomycetaceae > Zygosaccharomyces > Zygosaccharomyces sapae. The sequence continues at coordinate 112,423 of UEGL01000050.1, read as the reverse complement.
TGTACCGCAGACAATTTGAACAGGTGCAAAAATTCTTTGAGCCTATGTTTCCAAAAGCTAACAAGGTCGGTAATGAGATGTTAAAGACCATAGCCAGCCATTCCCGTTGATGGTCCGATGATAAACGCTAAGATGAAAAAAAAAAATGGAATGATATTAAATAAACGGTTATATAAATTATGCATTATGCTATTTTATATTTTCTCTCTCTTTTCTTTCTCTTACTTACTATATATCACACTATATTGTTACGATGAGCCCCGAAGTATACCCCCAATCAGCCCGCTGAAGAGTTGAGACCCTATAGGTTACTACCTTCTCAACTTTGTGGGGAACTCGTCCTCATCTTCTAGACCTGGTGTAACGAAATTCACGGGTTCTCCAACAGAACGGTGTCTCTTTTGAGACCTAGGAAAGTCATCACATGCAATTGTATTTGTCGTGTCACCACTTGGAGAGTAGCATTGTATTGGCGTCGTTAGGATCGGTTGCGAATCATCCATTATCGTTTGGATTGGCGACACCCGATGCATTGTAATACTGCTTAACCATCGAATAGTCACCAGACACTAAGTTTCCTAACAGTTCCGGGAAATGAATCTTGAATTCTTTGCACATGATTCTGTTCCAGGCAAAAGTTAACCTCGGATTTTCCATTTGTTCACAGTTGTCAAAAAGTCTCCAGATTTGTTGTAAAGAGGTAAAAATCCATCTTCTACAAGAAAATAGTTCAAATGTGTCAGTGACACACTCCTACCAATGGGGAACAGTCTATTAGGAGTCAAACATTTTAGCACGATACTTGGCTCTTCTTCATCACCAATATAAAGTTTCAAATACAGCCCCCGTGGTTACCGGATTGTAGATCACTAGGTGCCAAATGTGCAGATTAGAATCTTGGGGTCTAATACAAAATAAGACATTTTCCCGTGTATTGAAATGAGAATAGTGACGATTTAAGGATTTCCAATCTCGTAGTAATTTTCTAGTTAAAACAACCATGATTCACCTCTTTTTTTCTTTTTGTCTTTGATTAATTTTAAAAGCAACAGTATTGCTACTATGCTGAATGCAAAATGATATAAAAAGGAACGGCTGCGGTCTAACTTGTTTTATGCTTAACTATGCTAAACTACTAACTTTGTATCGGTTTGTCAGTCCTTGATATTTGAATATCTTTTCTATTATATAAACTTTTCTCAGCTATTCTAAATGAATCGAATCTATTACCCGGCCTCATGTAGAACCCCGAAAGATCAGTACTATAATAAAGTGCATTAAAGGAATTATACACAAGGAAAGATAGCCATCCACCCCGCTGATATTCCTGCCACAATATACATGCAGTTGCTGAATGTGCAATTAGAATAGATATGTCTCTGTCACATGATATTCACGTGACTGAGTAGGTTGGAACTTCCCGCGGATGGTACGTTCCTGTGACATCCGAAAACCATCTTCAAGATATACAAAATGCCAAACCCAATTAGAAGCGCACGTGATATTTGTGTTGAAGGTACTTTTGTACGATTATTTGTATTGGTTGTTCAAACGTTCGTAAATAGTGATGTTGAATTGTCTATTCCGCTATTTCACCGTCTGGATTCTGGAGCGGTCCCTAAGTAAGGTTGTGCCGAGCTGGTTACTCATGTTAGCAGCGTGATCGTCGTGGTGAGTATATATGTCACATGACTTTGTTGTTTTATTACCCTGCATTATATCGTGGTGAGTGACGCGATGCCGAAATTATCGCGAGGCGAAATCACGTATGTAATACAAACGGACTAAATGTCATAAACTGAAAACGTCGATTGGATCAAACTTTAATCTCGAGCTACCTCCACTACAAGGCATTGACTGGCTGCTTTCAAAAAATTTTGAGCCATTGGGAAGCGCTCTGATTATAGGAAGAGTTTCGTTCTTTTCCGTTTTTCCTGAATTGATCCAGGAACTGGAATACTGAATAGTGATTGACTACTTTATTGTACTGTACATTAAGTCAGCTTTGTTCCCTCGGTATAGGTCGCATTTTCTTATAAATCAATCGATTCGACCATGGGTAACTTTTTCTCTTCTATGTTTGACAAACTCTGGGGTGTCAATAAGGAATTGCGTATTTTGATTCTTGGTTTGATGGTGCCGGTAAGACTACCATACTGTACAGGCTGCAGATAGGTGAAGTGGTCACTACAAAACCTACGATTGGTTTTAATGTTGAAACTTTGAGTTATAAAAATCTGAAACTAAACGTGTGGGATTTAGGTGGACAAACAAGTATTCGACCTTATTGGCGTTGTTATTATGCAGACACTGCAGCAGTGATATTCGTGGTAGATTCAACAGATAAAGATCGTATGGCTACAGCCTCCAAAGAATTGCATCTTATGTTACAAGAAGAAGAATTACAAGATTCAGCATTACTGGTATTTGCCAATAAACAAGATCAGCCTGGTGCCTTAACAGCAAGTGAAGTTTCCAAAGAGCTAAATCTAGTTGAACTTAAGGATAGAAGTTGGTCAATTGTAGCGTCAAGTGCTGTGAAAGGTGAAGGTATTACGGAAGGTTTAGATTGGCTCATTGATGTTGTCAAAGAGGAACAATTATAAGGGAGACCATTATATAGAGATTTGGCCAAAAATCAAAAATAAAATTCATTATTGTCGTCGTAAGAAAAGTCATAGTAATCATATGTTTGAGTGACTGACTGTAAATTCTAGTATGAAAACAAGAGTCAGTGTAAGACGAAAACACTTGTGTGCTCTTTGGATATGTATTCTTTTTTTTTCCCTTTTCTTTTGTTTTTGTCTAGTATGTATATATGTATGTATTAACCCGTGAGAAATGAATTTCATCTCAAGATATTAGGAGATCTTGAAGGTACACGTATGCGTAAGATAATAGTGGATTGGACGTTAAGCTGGGGTTTCAAGTTATGTTCAGAATCTTAAACAGATCTTGGGCATTTTGAGAAGACCTGCGGTTCGTAATCTAGTGATACCTGCGAGTACCGCCTTTTTATTCACAAAGGCAAATATGTTATTCTCAATTGTGGAATGAATCCCTAAGACCTCTTCCGGAAGGTGATACTTTGAAATGGGATTATACTTAGCATCACAGCGTGAGTTAGGACAGGAATTAGCTCAAAAGAGGTCGAATCACTTACGAAGTTCAGGAAATACAATAACCCTCCAACTGAGAAAATTATGGTATGTCGTTAAGGATCATTTGGTAGAACCAGTTTATACTATGTTAAGGTTTATCGAAATATTTGCTATTTTACGCCAGTGTTACTTTGTTACCCAATAACCTTTTGGTAGACATCATAAACTGGATCGTGATGAAGTCCATATCTCGGAGACAAGCGGTTCGCTAGTGTGGTATCGTCTACTAAGAAGAGCGTTAGAGCTAGCAGGCCCCAGTTTCATCAAATTGGGGCAATGGGCAGGCTCCCGTACAGATATATTTTCACCAGGCTTTGCCATGAATTATCTAACTTACACAGTAACTCCAAGCCGCACTCTTTAAAGTACAGTAAGCAAAGAATTTGTGAAAGTTTGGAGAACACGTTTGAGTTCGATGAAATCTTTGATGAATTTAAAGAAAAACCGCTAGGTGTTGGGGCCATTGCTCAAGTTTACGTTGGTAAATTGTCAGATAAATTTATCAAAACTATCAAAAGTCAAGATACGGAATTTGATGGAGACGACAGCGGAGGGTGGGTTGCAGTGAAAGTTATCCATCCTAACTGTGGCGAAAAAATCAATAGAGATCTAAAAATTATGCAGTTCGTTGCGAATGTTATCGATCAACTGCCGACAATGGAGTGGTTATCGTTACCTGCAGAAGTAGAGCAATTTTCTATTTTAATGAGGTTGCAATTAGACTTAAGAATCGAATCGTTGAATTTGACAAGATTTAATAAAAACTTCAAGAATTCACTGCAGACTAAGTTCCCTCGTGGATTTCCACAGGTGTCGAGTAGAGACGTTTTATTCGAGGAGTACATCCATGGATTCCCATGCAGTCCTTTCTACAGGTTAAAGATAAATTGAAGAGTACTGAATTATGCAAAAGGTTAGCGACCTCTTTATAGATGCTTTCTTGCAGATGTTAATCATGGATGATTTTATCCATGCAGATTTGCACCCTGGTAATGTCATGATAAGATTTCTTAAAACCGATAAATATGGCACACAGGTTACTTCAACTGAGAGAGAACATTTTAGTATTATCCATAGGCTACGTCAATTGGACCACGAGGGTAACTCAGAGGAATTAGTTAAAGAGTTGAAAAATACCTTACAGGAATATACGCCCCAGATATGCTTTATAGACGCAGGACTTATCACGGAGCTCAATAGGCGAAATCGTATCAACTTTATTGCGTTATTCAACTCGTTGGCAAGATTTGATGGATATCAAGCTGGTGAGCTAATGATTGAAAGGTCAAGAACACCAGAAACAGCAGTAGATAAAGAGCTATTTGCATTTAAAGTGGAGAAATTGGTTAACAAAGTGAAAAGAGAGCATTTACATTGGGGACAGTTTCCATTGGTGACTTATTAGACCAGATGCTTACAATGGTAAGGTCCCATCATGTGAGAATGGAGGGTGATTTCGTAAGTGTAGTTGTGGCAATACTGCTATTAGAGGGAATAGGAAGACAGTTGGATCCAGAATTAGATTTGTTTGCAAGGTTCGTATCATTTTATTTTATTGACAGATTTCACTAGATCATTATACTAACCATATTCTATCAGCTCGTTACCCATTCTAAGAGAATTTGGACGCCAGAAGGAAACATCTAACTTATTGTATGATGCAAGTACAATGTCCATGCTAAAAGTCTGGATAGGTTTAGAACTTCGGCAAGTGATGAGCTTGTCAGCAAGAAACATAAAGGACTTGGTGAAGGCAGACTTGCTGAGCCCTAACTACTAAACTTAGTGTTTGATGATAGACAGCTAGCACAGGTGCTAGTTACCTGTTATTGACATTGGGCTACGGTTACCGGGAGTGTGAGACATATGTGCGAAAAATAGACACTACTCATTTATTAGAGGATTTAATTAGAAACCACATGGGAAAGGACAATATATCTAGAAACTGATTCTCCTGCGTTGATTTCAACTACAAAAATTTAACTTTCTTGTATTTAACTTACTCAAAATGCTGCGGCAACGTGTTCTTGTTTTTCACTTCTTTTTCTTATTAAGGCTTGCATGAGCACTTGATCAAGAACACCGTACATTTTGCTGAAGGAAAAGAGAATCGAGAGTAATTCGGAAGAAAGAGGTTTCTGAAACCGTCCTGATATCATTAACCTTTAGACGAAGGTTGTAGTCGATCTCCCTCTATAATTAGTACATTTTGGATCGAGAAATTTAAGAATAAGAAAGGAAAAAGAGTAAGCAATAAGTATGAAATTTGGGAAGACTTTCCCTAATCACCAGGTACCAGCATGGTCTCATCAATATGTGAATTATAAGGGTTTAAAGAAATTGATTAAAGAGATTACAGAACAACAGGAGAAACTCTATAGAGCGGAACATGTCCCTCTCAAGGATGGAAATGAACCACCTACGGAGGTAGAGATTCTTCAAAATGGAACACAATTACATGGATAATGAAGAAGTAAAAAGTTGTTGGCCTATTTCTTCTTTGCTCTCGATAGAGATATAGAAAAGGTGGATAATTTCTACAATGTGCAATATACTGAATACGAAAGAAGGTTGAGGAAATTGACCTCTAGTGCTCAATTTGCTGATATTAATAATTCTCTAATGTTACAATCTGGTATCTCTCTGGTGCCAAGAGATCTTCAGCATCCACAACCGCAGATTAATGGACTGAATCCAAATTACTCAGTCGTATCTCAACCTGTGGTACCATCTGTGTCGCATACCCAGATGATATATCTGAAGACCTGGTGGAAGTTCTAGGGATTTTAGTGGAATTAAGATCGCATTTCCGTAATTTGAAATGGTATGGAGAATTAAATAAAAGGGCGTTTACTAAGATTTTGAAAAAGCTGGACAAGAAAGTTGGTACCCATCAACAGCGCGCATATCTTCAGGCAAGAATCCTACCCTTAGATTTTTCTAATGATTCCGGAATATCGAGAAGTTTGAATGTAATTAACGATTTCTTGGACAAAGTCTCTTATGAAGTTCAGGATAAAGTGTCAAATGGTACCAGATTATCCCAAGAGGATATCAATGGCGTCGAATCCAAAACGGTGGTCCACCAAATGATGTAATTTCGTTGCTGATCGAAAAAATGATGGTATTGGATTGATTAGTGAGTTGACCGCCATTTATAGATCGCTGGTCTTGATTCCGACTAGAATTCTAGTAAATTTGCTGAATAAGTCTGCGCTGTCACAATCATTTCAATGCATGGACGAATTGTTGAAGATTATCCCTACGTTGAGAGATCCGACGGATATGAATGCTAGAAATTTTTCCATCATCATGTTATTGCACTGGGAAAAAATCACAAAAATTGAATGATTCTACTGCGGAAGGTGCTAGGACATCTCCTCGCTCTCTTTCCACTGTTAATGCCTTCAAACAGACTTAGCAATGGTACTGTGGAAAATGAAGAGAATATGGATGAGGTCAGTAATTTAAACTCACTTTTGAAGGAAACCCTAGACTTAGAAGCTGCTGAATTACCTGATCAAAATGCAAAATTGATTGGTGCATTTGGTCCAGATGGTATTAATTCTAACGATTCGCCTGCATCTCTAATCTATATTTTGGAAAATTACCTGCACATTTGAGGCCGTGTCTGTTACAAAGGACAATTATAAAAGAACCCCTCTGCACTACTCTGCCCAGTACGGTCTTGTTGAAATTACTAAAATCATTATAGAAAATTTGGCTAAATGGGGGCATGGAACCCAGATGTCTCTATCGATGATATTTCCTGTTGGGGTGATAGTGAGGCTTTGACCCCTTTGCATTTGGCAGTTATCGGATCTCATCCTTATACCGTGAAGATTTTGTTATCGTACGTTAATAGTAGCCAAGTGATTACTTGCCCCACTTACTTCATTTGGCTACTAGATTAAACAGTGGTGCTCTAGTAGAATCATTGTTATATGCTAAAGGGTTTGATTTGAATTTTTGCGATGAAGACACTCATGAAACACCACTTTATTTGGCAAGTAAACTAAATTTGTATGATTCTGCAGTTTGTCTATTAAAACACGGTGCTAATACTGAGTTGCGCGAAAAGTTGTTTGGATGGACACCGATCTTTGTTGCTGCTACTGAAGGCTATGAAAGGATTGTTCAATTATTAATGGATAATGGTGCTAAATATGTGGTATTTGATGATAGTGGATGGACTCCAATGGAACACGCCGCTTTGCGTGGACATTTAAAGATTACTGAGATGTTGAAAATCACTGATCATCCAGAAATTTGTCGTCCAAAGATGCCATCAAATGATGTAGAATCTTCTACCAATGGTAGTAACGTTAATGTTCAATCACCAACGTCAGATTCGGCTATATCTTTGTCTAATCAAAGTGACACTAGTAGTATTCACAGTAACTCTAATGGAACAATTAACGGTGGTAGTGGTAAATCAGATAATCAGAGCTCTATTGATCATAAGCCAAAGAGTATCAACACTAAAATTAACCATAGATCATTACTCAAATCATCAACAGCTGGTGGCCACCATAAATCGCATTCGAATAGTGGTTTGTTACAACCGGTTAAGTCTTTCGGTCACAGGTATTTGAATAGCGACGAGTCCCTTTAATGATTACATTAGGTGGTAATGATTCCCGCAATACAAAACCAGCAATATCATTGAACAAAGTTCCCGTTTCCAAAGTTTCCTCTACACAGTTGGATACGGCGTTATCTTTGGTAATTAGTTGTACCGACGATTTGTCAGAAACACCACATGTTTTAGATCTCCCGTTAGATGAAAATTTGGATGCCATTACTTTTAAGGTTCCCTCGAAAACGGATAATTCACACGTGGTGTTTTTGACATTGTCCCCACTTATGGATCTTTACCACCAAGATCTTCAGAGAGCCCATTCTCGTATGAAGGTGATTTTAACAGTCATCCTTATTACAGAAACCCTGGTGTGTTGGGTTCGGAAAACTCTCTACCTTCTAGTAATAATACTTTTCGTAATAGGGGCTCTCCTAGAGTGCTTGGGCGTGCGGTGGCATTATTATCGAAGACAGGTGCGTTTGTGGGAACTAATCGTCGTTCGTTGAATGATTTGATTACTGTTCCCATTGTTGCTAATGAAACAATGGATGTCTTGGGTACTGTGTCATTTGAGCATGTTATGGTTACCGCTTTCAACCATCCAAAAATGTCTTTGGGCCGTACTGAGACTTACTGGAAGTCTTTGGTTTCGACTAGAGTTATCGGGCATCGCGGTCTTGGTAAAAATTTTAACTCCAAGAAGTCTTTACAGTTAGGTGAGAATACTGTGGAATCATTTATTGCTGCAGCATCCTTAGGTGCTTCTTACGTGGAATTTGATGTTCAATTGACTAAGGATAACATTCCAGTGGTTTATCACGACTTTTAGTGGCGGAAACAGGTGTTGATGTTCCCATGCATGAACTAACATTAGAACAATTTTTAGATTTGAATAATGTTGAAGGTCATATGGATGTTGTTAATCCTAAGGACAGGCGCAGATCAGTGGATGATTTGGAATCTGGTGTTTATAAGACCCCTTTGATGACACTAGTGCAAAGAGCGGTGCTCATGGGGACGTTTCCAAATTGTTAGAAAATCGTATGAGGCTGACGAGGACCTATAAACAAAATAATTATAAGGGTAATTTTAGAGGTCATTCTATTGCATCTTCTTTTGTCACTCTGAAAGAATTGTTTAAGAAGATTCCGCTTAACGTGGGCTTTAACATTGAATGCAAGTATCCGATGGCTGATGAAGCTGAACAGGAGGACATTGGCCAAATTGCTGTAGAGATGAATCACTGGGTGGATACTGTCTTACAGGTAGTTTATGATAATGCTAATGGTCGTGACATTATGTTTTCTTCATTTCATCCTGATGTTTGTGTGATGCTTTCACTAAAGCAGCCATCCATACCAATTCTGTTTTTGACGGAAGCAGGTACGGCACAAATGGCAGATGTAAGAGCTTCTTCCCTGCAAAATGCTGTCAGATTTGCTAGGAGTTGGAATTTACTAGGTATTGTTGCTGCTGCTGCCCTATTATTGAGGCGCCAAGATTAGCTCAGGTTGTAAAAGTAGTGGTTTGGTCTGTGTCACTTATGGAGTGGAAAATAATGATCCAGAGAATGCCAATATGGAAATGGATGCTGGTGTGGATGCCGTGATCGTAGATAGTGTTTTGGCGATTAGAAAAGAACTAACAAAGGCGAATGCTAACACTAGATAGATATAAATTTATGAGCCGCAGATCTTTGATATTTAATGGTATGTATGGATACAAAAATTTATAAATGATAACTTTACCTCTTCCTTGGGGACCACATGAAATTATCCACACCGAAATCCATGGAAGGAGTATTGGCGAAATTTAACTCACCGGAATCACTCTCGAAATCATCACTAAATGGGTTAGTAGGTACTTCGATGGTTTGCCTTCTGATATCATCTGCATTTTTGATAATCTCCTTTATTTTTAACGCAATATTTCCAGCAAGTAACCACCATGTTCAATATATCCAAATTTCTTTCAGTATCCAAAATTTTATCCACTTTACCCATATTGTATAGATAATGAACATATTCATCAATCCCTAGACATTCTCTTGGGTTATAAGTCGTGTAAAGTGGAATTAATTGTAGTAGACTGGAAAACCTAATGGCTCCCCAATAGGAATTAGTATAGACAACCTCATGGAAAAACCTTCTATATTGTAATCTTCTATGAGCAACTGTAGTCCAATCAATTAGGTTAAGTTCTTTATTCAACCCCTGTAAGTCAACTTCTACATCGTAAGGATCATCAGGATTTATTTTCATGTAATTCTTGACAAGGTTTGGAATTGTATGTCGACCTTCCCAAATTCTGAAAGAAAGTGGGCCACTAAATGAGTGCATAAGCTTTGGTAAATGTGAAAATTCTAAGTAACCAGTACCATCGGAATCATATTTAGCCCAAGCGTGAGTATATTTTAATACTTCCCTTCTATCGATCGCCGAATTGGAACCTCCACGCCTGTAAACATAACTGAAATTTCCAATGATTAGAGAAATGAACATGTTCAGAAAGATGTACATTGACACAATGTTCCATGACATTAGTAGAATATACGCGTAAGTTCTGGAGCCACAATCACTCGCAATACTCCCTTCCTTAGTAGAAGAGCAGTATGGTTCTGATACAGTCAAATCGTCCATAATATAGTTCCATCCTTCACCAAAACTACATCTGAATAGAACAATCAAAGACTTAATCACAGTTCTAAAATTAATATTGTCTGTTGTGTTCGCACCCAACCTCGTAGTGCCAAATATTTGATTGAGAGCAATGGAATAGACCAAAATAGGATGGCCCAAGTATAAGTTAATGATAAAATGGGAGGCCAGCTTGCAGCAGCAGTTTCTGCCAATTCAGAAAGAGTGTCATTTTGTGGGATAATAAGCAGAAACATCACCAGATGGAATAATTCTTTAATATTACTAAACCAAATTTGGTCATCAGAAAAACTGAAACCAATTGCGGTTAGAACAAATGATGTGAGAACAATTCCAAAACGTAGAATATTCCATTTGGATCTGACGTAGAGACGGAACCCTTCACCATAGAAATGGAAAATTTCCTGTATAAAAAGATGGTGGTAGAAATCATAAAATAGATATCTTCAAAGTTCATTTTGTTTGTGGTTTCTTGTAAGAGCGGCATAATAAAACAATGATGTGGAGATATAGAGTCAACTGAAGGAAAAATGCATAATAAAAGTTCTCCTTTCAACAGCCAGTAAATAGAAAAATTGTTCTGCTTTTTGGCAGCTCGATTAAAGATGGAGCTGCTTTTGGTTTGGCTTGGGATAATAATTTTGAGATTCCAACCAAGATTTCTTCGAGAGTATAGTAGGCACTTCCTGTAGTTTTGCGTGATTGTTGATAATAAATGAGACAAACAAGTTTAAAATGAAAACCATGCTTAAAAAATTGAACAATACCAAAAATACGGCATTACCTGGTGATGCAAAAGTGGATGTAACCGTACCAATACCTGTACTGTTCATTAAATTTTCTAATAGGTCAACCCAACCTTCCAAAGACACAATTTCATACATGGACCTAAGCGCACTTCCAAAAGAATCGAGGTATAAGTATGGCTGTTGGTAAACTCTAGGCATCATTACATCCCATTGGAAAACACTGTTAGTAAACTCGTTGTAGCAATCATTTTACCCACGTTGTTGTCAGTACATGTGCCCAATCTACCGCGGAAAATGTTCATACCCCAAATTGTAAAGGGGAATAACAGGGTTAACGAAACGAAGGTAGCTTCAAATATTTTCTTGATACCATCAAATACGACCATGTTAAATGTTTGTCTCGCCATATTACTGATCGTCAAACATCTCAAAGCTCTGAGAGCGGTTAGACCCCGAAATATCCTTGACAAATTACCATTGTTCCTCACGAATGCAATGAAATTAATCCACATAGATACAAGTACAATGAAATCAATGATATTCCATGGATTTCTCAAATATGCATTCGGTGTGTATATCACCCCATCTGCAACAGTTTTACCAGGAATTCGAGTGAAAGAATGCAGACGAATCCAACATCAATATAGGTTGACCAGCCCCAGAGCCTCATATCGTCTTGCATTCGGCGTAAAGGTGTAACATAGCATGAAAATACTATCAATAAAAGTGTTACTATAGAAAGAAAAGAACAAAAGGTCTCTTTCAATATGGCGAAAGTAGAATTTTGACCATACTCATCTGTACCATCATCATAAAATTGAATGCCATCTGTTCTTCTTCCAACACTTGGTGGTACTAGACGTTGGCAGAATTTTCTAAATTTATGGCGAGGTGGTAATATGAAATAGGTATAATTGAACGAAGGATGCTTTTCAAATAGTCAAGCTTTTCATCTTCGTATTCATCGAGCTCCAAGCTAAATGTTTTACGAGTTCCATCATCCCCTTCATTGAAGATAACCTTGGGACTTTTGTAGAAGGGATTGTCTGTATACATCTTTAGCTTCTCCATGAAAGAAAACCATTTTGTCACTTTTCCTAATTCAACCACTAACCAATTTGGTAATCCCCTGGGTTCTCATCTTTCGAAACTCATTTGCCAAATCGCCCATATTTTGGGCAATATTCATAATAGCAGTACCTCTGATAAGAAATTGTTTAAAGTCCTTTGAATCTTCATTTGTACGGTTACCCAGAAACTTCTTTCTGATCCTTCTCAACAATGTGGCATGAGTATAATCTTTAATTTTTGAGGATAAACATATTTCAAATAGTGTTTGATTTGTAATGGCCTTTGTCTTCTTCTTTTACTTCCATAGTTTCTGAAATCAAGGCAATGAAAATATTTAATATAACTGAATTGGATAGGATAAACCAAATGATGAGTAACACTGAACTGAGGAAAGAAGATGACATATTGAATGCATAGCTCTGTAATTCATAGAGGATGTCCGTCCAGTTTTCAGTAGAACCGATAATGAATAGTGAGAGAAATGAATTAGGCAAAGAGTACATTCCAAAACTTTGGTCATCTTGTTCACTCTCCGGTATCACACCTTCAAAGAAAACAGACATGATGATAGACACCAAGAAAGTAAAGAAAAATAGAATGCGGATAAGTTCCAAATCATAATACCATTACCTAAAACGCGTCTCCATAAATTTGAAGTGAATCCAAAGAAAAATATTACACGGTATAGCCTGCTAATGTGTAATATTGACAGCCAATAATACGAATGACCTAGATTACCACGGAGTTTTAAAGCACTGATAATTAAGGTGACAATAGAAATAACCAGATCGTAAATGTAACTAAATTCGGTCAAAAATCTCCATATGTTAGGCAAATGGAATATCAATCTAAAATGGACTCCACAAATAAAACTGAACATATACCGATATCTATTTTGAAAAATTCTGTGTGAAGCTTTCAGAAACCTTTGCATCTAAAAACACCTTAAAATTGCATCTACAGCAATCAGCGCCACAAATAGTGGATTAACTTTATTAAAGAAAAACAACCCTTTCTTGCCCATGCTGGAAATTTTTGTTCCTAGCCTTCACCTGGAAATATCTCCAATAACCTTTGGTAATTCGCACGGGCCAACTCTCAACACTATTCATATCTAGTTTCTTTTTTGAACCTTTCATTTGCCAATTGAAAAGAAGAGACCAGGACAGCAATAAGCAAGTTCATCATCCAAATTGTCAATACAAAGATTGCTACAATGAAAAATAAACTTGCGGCCATTTCATCGCTATCCATAGTGTAATACATTAAATCAGTGAAAGTATTCGCACTCATAATAACAAATACAAGTTCCATCGCATTTATTATATTATCGAAACTGACTCTCCCATTGAAAGGATTAGTATCCGATACGCACTGAGAATTCCTAGGACAAAGAAAACCTTTAGATGTCGGACCTTCTGAACCATCTGCAAAATGTAATTTCTTGGTGCGCCGGTTACTGGATCCAAGTGACCCCACAAAATTGCATGTCATAAGTATATTTATCAGTAGGATCATTAGGATTCGTCCAAACGCATTGGCGTCTAAAAGACCCACGGAAACTTTGAACACCTAAAATACCAAATAAAACCCAAAAGTAAACTAGCATAGTGCCAACATTAATCAGCTGAGGAACTGCCTGTTTAATACCTCTTAAAATAGATGAAAGACCAGTATCTGTGTTAACCAACCTTAGTATTCTTAAAACTGCCAAGGTCTTGAATATTCTGATACCATTTTTCTATCGTAATCGTTAATAGTTAGGAAAAGTGCTATCCAAAACAAATAGTTGATGTTAAATCAATTCTATTCCATGATGAACGCGCAAATGCTCTCGGAACTTCGAATTTTTTTCTTTGACCTTTTTGATCTCCTCTTCAGTCCATGAATCGCTCAGCGACTTACGTTGGAATTTTTCATCTTCTTCATTCGTCGCAATTCTAATTGGGACTATTGTATCAATGATTTGGGCTCCGTATTTATTTCTCAAATACAGGTAAAGTTTTACGATACCAAACCTCTCCAAAAGCGATACGTATTTCTTACCGTAGGCGGCAAACATTTCAGAATCATCCCAAAACCCAAACGCAATTATTTTTGAAATATCCGAGAGGGTAAACAGGACGCATATTAAAAGTTTATTACATCAGCCCAATTAGAGAAGCTGAATAAAATATTGGTGTGAGGTTTGTACGTTCTGTAAGCCATAAAACAAGTGAATAGAGATAGAATACCCACCATCAAGTACTTAAATTTTTCATTCATTTGTAAGGCTGCCAGTTTTAAACGAATAGGATTCTTCGGGGAAATAATTCCTAGTGAATTTCCATATAATTGCCAGGAGTCTTCTTGTTCGTCAAAATTTGCAACTTCTACTTCGAACGAAGAAACTTCTACATGGCTACTTTTATCGAAAATGATCGAGCATCCTCCTTTCGTACCGGAGAATGAAGAGCTAATCCTACGGCCCCATTTTTCCATCCGCTATAACATTACTGTGTCCAACATCAGGTTGTAATGATTCATTTTCACTGATCTTACTTCCTACGTGTACGGTATTCTCGATGTGGTCATGAGTTCTGTTGCTATCTTGGTCGTTATCTGCTAATGAACCAGTACTACTTCTAGTCTTCATTTGACCTAACTGGGGCAACCATGTTAATCCATCAGTATCTAATGCGCTCTGAAAATCCTTTTCAATATCATGAAATTCATCCATATCTTCCGCTGCAATATATGACAGGATCCTAGCAGATCTCGGTGGACGATCTGAATACGTATTAGAATCAGGCGAAGTGCTCTTATCTCGGTTATTACTACTATTACTTCGCCTTCTACTTCTACCTCTGAACAGGTCTCCAGAAAGGCTCGAAAAGACTTTGAGCGGTCTGCACTCTTCGTAGATTCATTGGAAAATGATCCTGTATGTAATGTAAGTTTAGGACGAGCCCTGCCGATTTTAGATTACCTTGATTCTTGAATATGTTCCCTGTACCAGACTCTTTATCCGTGGTGTCATTGTCCTCCCTGTCACTTAATCCCACTTCATTCTCATCATTATCAGCCTCATAGTTATCTTCATCATCTTGAGGTGGTACCACATTCACCGATGGTTTGACAAGTGGTATATTGGTATCATTACTGGCATAATTATCTCCCTGATCATCATCATCATCATTATTGCCAGGCTCGAACGACTGAGTCAACCTTCTCTTGGTATTTACCATGGTAGACCAAAATAAATACTGGCAGATCACAGTTTTCTAGTACAACTGAGTGCCCAATGTTAGAATTTGCAATCTTTTCTAGCGAACCAGTTGTAGTACTTGATAAAGATCGACTCTTTAAACCTCGCGAATCTTGTTTTGGTAGTGTATGTTAAAGAAAATAATAAAGGATGACAATCATAAATGCTATGGATTATAATAGGTACATTTTTGGCCTCAAGGATTAAATAATAGGAGTATCAACCTTCTCGGTGAAGAATTAGAAGCTGTGGCAATTGCGTTGAGAGGTACAGATTATGTAGTACTTGATGCCATTCCCAGCCAGTTGATTAAAGACGAAGAATTGGAACCACCTTATGTTATTGTGGGCAAGAAGAAAGCACAGAGTAATCGGTGGAGTTTTACAGTTAAACAAACGTGTATTATAGAGTTTAATCCCCGAAGGTTGAACAATTGCAGTTCTTCAGTTTGGAACCTATATCCTTGAGTCTACCGGAGAAGGAATATGATGCTAACGATAGCTTTAGGAATGATAAAGTTCTATACCAACTGTGGGAACATCCACGATATCAAAGTCATGATAAAAGGTTAAGGCAATCTTTAAAATTGTTAAATTTATTCAGTACCCATTTAGCGGCATTGTATCACAGATATCCACATTATTTGATGCAACCTGTCAAAAATCTAGTGGGAAAATTATTATGTTGGACAAGCTCAAGTTTATGCGAAGTTTTTGGCAAAATCTGTTTCTATTTGACTATTTTCACCTACTATCTGGCGACTTGCATCTATATGATCTTGAATAATGGTTTTGCCGCTGGTTAATCTATCAGTTACAGCTCAACAAATAGATTTGAGATGTCAGCAGATATGTTATTTTCCGGTACAATACTTACGAATTAATGTGAACGTTTCCCTACGTAAAGCTTTACCGAGATTCAGGACTTATTCAGAGGCGTCTGCGAACCTACGCAAGGATTTGCCTTCAAAATATTATCCTGATTACATCCGATTCTACAACACTTTGTGGTTAATGCTCAACGATATTTCATTTGGTTTGATATTTGGATCTATATTACTGGAAAAATCCGATGAAGTTGCTCTTGTACTTCACAGAGTGATCACATATTGCCTTTACGATTGTATCAATACCGTAACACTTCTTTTGGCTCATAATCCTGTCGGTATTAAACTTAATGAGGAGTTGGCTCTTTTCCTAAGTGATATGTTCTTGTGGACAATCGATTTTTCTAATTTGATGTTCATAAAACCACTAGCAAACGTTGATACTTTGAAATTTTTCTCAATGGGTTGGCGAAAATGAGTTGTGTATTTGGTGGGACGTTCGCCCTTTCTATGGTTGTTGATTATTTTTCTATCTTATCGATTCACATTTATCTCTTCTACCGTATCAGCAGTAAGATATACCATTGGCAATTGAATATTATGATAAGTTTATTTTATTTATTTTGTGGAAAAAGAAAAATGTTTTGCGCAATAGAATTGATAACAATTTTTCAGCTAGATGAGTTATTGTTGGGAACTTTGTTCTTTATCATTTTAGTTTTTCTGACACCTACGGTTTTAGCCTTTTATTCTTCATATACTGTGCTGAGAATGGGAGCTATTACTATTGAAATTATTCTCGAATCTACCATTGCACTTTTAAATCATTTTCCGTTATTTGCACTTTTGTTAAGAATTAAAGATCCAAGAAGAATACCTGGCGGTGTATCTTTAACTCTGAAAAACTGAGGGTATACCATATTTTGAAATTAGGAATAAACCGTTGAGTATTTACTTTATGTTCAAACCATTTGTGGTCCTTATGGATCATATTAGGGATAATTTTTATTCGGTTAAAACTTTAAAACGGATTACACTTGGCTTTCCAGTCGCCATTAAAAGGAATAAATTATACCAAATTTTATATTCATCATTACCAAGAAGACCTATAGACATTTTTACATTGCGTGATAAATGGGAACAATTCACAGGCATCAAAGATAGGAAAGTAGATTAACGTGCTAGGATTCTTTTCCTTTGTATTTCCTTTATTTTATTTTACACAGGGGCCTGATATCTATGTACACGAATATAAATTTATCAGTTGTAATGCTTATTTCATGATTTCACTTTCTCTTCTTAGCCTTTCCACTACTAGAACTAGCCTCTTTCTTTTCTTTGGTGCACCTTTACCACGTCTCTTTCTAGCTTCTAACATCGTCAGTCTGTATTCTTCATCCAAGTCTACGAATTTAAATCCTGGATACAAAGTTCGTAAATGCCTGAATTTTAATAGATCTGGGTCACCATAATAACCTGCAACTGTAGGTCCTTTTAATCTTTTAGCCAAAATTTGTGAACCAGTTCTTACTCCTGATGGATTAAAATTTTGGTCAAAATCTTTGCAGATAATTCTGCCACTTTTAACAGACGTTCCCTAGAGACTGCCATAGTGTAGAAGTCTTTAATTGGCTTGAATTGTATATAATGCTTTATTGTATACGGTTAATAGTCAATGTTACTCCAGTTGATTTTTCATTTCATCATCTGTAATATCGAAAATCATATTCGTCTAGAGCGACGAATATAAAGAATACTGATGACATTAAATATTTGGTAAAACGAATATTTGGGAAGTGCCACTATAGCATTAGCAGTGGAGTCATAAGATTATTGCAATTTTCCTGATCCCGACAGCGTAGGTGGCACTAAAGGAAAGGAGTGTTCTCAGCACCATAAAATTTTCAATTATCCTAAATACAAGGTTGTACTCTGTATATACAAGTTAAGTATGTTATACCATTATACAATTCTCTTCTTCTCTACACCATGAAATGGGATTTGAAACCCGCTGACCAAAGTTCTAGCTTGTACATCAGTTTGTGCAGAAGTATTGATATTGACATGCATACCGAAGGTTTTAGGCCACAGGTCTTGGTTTGAATCGATTTCTGGGAAAAACTTAACGTCCTCAGAAGTTAGGCCGAATGACAACGAACCTAATCCATTACCAGATTTGTTACTTATACCTTGGTATTCTCTTATTCTGGGCATAACGATTTCAGTCAATGTCGAAAGGAATTGTGACATTGGCCTACCTTTCAATTCAATTTTGGCACCCATCTGGTTACCTCGTCTCAGCTTCCAACTAGGTACGTCACTCTTGGAGAAAATTGGACGAGGCTTACAACCTGTAATCTGCTGTAGTTGCAATGCTGCAGTAATGGCGAGCAATTTGTTCTCCTTAGCTTCTCTGACATAACAGTTCAAAACGATGCTGGTAACTTCCGGAATATTAAACCATTTGATCGGATGCAAATCAGGCAACTGACTGGAACTTCCTTGAGGCTTCCTTGGTGGCCTATTGATATGATATGGCGATGATCCATCCCAAGCCCTTTCTTTAGTCCTACTTTAGTTTGTGCATTGTGCTCGTAATTAATCAAAAGCATATCAAATTTTAAAGTATTTAAATAGTGTTCATGGACACGATCCTGATGAGTTGTTACTGGGTTGAACCCAGGATTCCTGATATCATTTTTAGCCAATTTTAACTCAGGGAACCTCGGTGAAAGCTTTAATTTATCAATCCTAACTCTATGGTGAACAGGTTTGACCAGTGAGCAGTGAGACTTGTAGGCTAATCCACTGCTTGAAAAGCATCTCTTTGTGCAGAAGAAGTTATGCATAATTAAATCCTACTGCCAGGAAATGCAACCAAGAACTTTTAGGGCCAATAGCCGTTTTAACAACCTTCAATATGACGTAGCGTTCCCGTATTTTCAGTGTCTAGCTAATATTGACAGTTATTATTGGTGAAATTTTTCAACCGGCCTCTAGTTAAAAAAGATCATGTGGAACGAACATCAGTAGTTCATCTTGAATTCGTATCTGAAGCTGAGTAGTTTAAACTGAACTAGATGCTAGCAGTAAATTCATGCTGATCTAGTTTGCTATGAGATTTGTATTTGACGAATTGTATGACATTAGTGATGATGAGGACATTTCATCGCTTTCTACAACAGAACCAAGTCCTGATGAGTATACATTTGTCAATGAGAAAGAGGTTGATATTCCAAGGCTAAAGCTGCCGAGACAACATAAGAGGCAGTCGAGTGGGTATTCTGAGGAGGTAGATGCTGAAACAGAACAGTTACTAAGACAGCTGGACCTGCGTGCTAAACTCCCGACTGTAAAATCGATTCCGACGGTTGTACCTGGTTCTTCAGGTCAAAGCAGTGAACGGATACTCGAAAACTCTGCTCCCGCATCCTCATTTGCATCTAAAACTGCATCTGCTGGACCTGTGTCCTTACATAATAGTAAGGATATTCTATCAGCTTTGACAGATTCTCTAGTATTGAAGATGAATCAATTGGACATTGATAATAGCGCTCAGGTCCAAGCAGTTAGAACAGCCAAGAAGAAGACTGAAGAGGAGCGTAGGAGGAAAGAAGAGGAGATACGTAAGCAGCAGGAGGAAGTTACTAAGAGAAAACGTGAAGAGGAAGATGCCAAGAAGCGTCAATTGGAAGAACAAAGGAAGCGTCAAGAAGCTGAAAGGAAGTTAAAGGAGGACAGAGAACAACAAGAGCAGTTGTCCAGAAGTGAGCAGGAGAAGGCTTTGTGGAAGAACAGGCAAGGCGTGGTAAGGCCGTAACAGATTTTAAGGCGATTGAAAAGACTTTTGGCATTATAAGGATAAAATTCTACAGATTAAGAAAGAAATTGTAGAACCTGTTAAAAATGGATGTTGATACCAGGAACTTGATTTCACGTCATAAGAGGAAAATCAATCCTAAATTTGGTCAATTGACGAATAGTAATCAGCAACTACAGACGATTCAAACTGAATTGTTTGGTTTGGTCGATCAAACGAAATCTAATCAACTTGCATATTTGTGGGTCTTGAACTTTATTGCGAAGGCTCTTGTTCACCAGTCGGAAACTGAAGTGAGGGTTAAACCTGAATCCGCATTGCCATTGGCCAAATTGGCGCTAGCACTAATGATTAGATATCCGGAGTTGAAGGAGCTATTAATGGCAAGATGGGTTAAAAGTGTCCGTTTGTCATTGGATATACTTGCAATATTGATACTGAACAAGGTCGCTCGAATATGGGGTGGAAGAGGAATTCAGATGAAAATGGGAAGAAGGTACTTCCTACGACGAAAGAATGGGAGGAATGGTAACATTATTCGCGGTAATTACAAGATTGCCATTATCTGCAGAACTCATTCATCAACAACAGCATCCTTTACCCATTTCTCATTCCTGGAGACTACTAGCACGGATTGCGAATACTTCTCGAAACCTCTTAACAAATTCACACTTTGTAGTGTTAGGATCGTGGTGGGATGCGGCTGCATTACAATTCCATCAGGCATATAGTAAGCAGGCTCAAAAGTTATTACAGCTTGTTGGTGATAACTTGACATCGGCGGTCGCAGAACAAAAGTATGTCGGTGCTGCTCGTCTACGTATATTAATGGAAGAATGGCAGACAAGTGGGATCAAAAGTTTCCCAGAGATGATAGAATAAATACTTTGACCTCTTTAAGTACGATAAATAAATTTTCGGATCTTGGAGAATTGGACGTCATGTGTGTTAACATACTGTCTTTTATCTTGTTCTGAAATTACGAACGGCGAAAGTTCTTAATTACAACAGGTAGAAAGAAAACTCCAGCTTGCAATATTAGTTTGACTCTTCATGCAGCAGAGAGCTAGTGATTGGCCTATACCGGAGGAACCGGAGTCACCTTTCCAATTGTAACTAATTTCTGTGATATTGTATTTGGATTTGGTAGAGGTTCAGCTGAACTTGGCATACCTACGGCTAATGTTCCCTTGGAACAATTACCATCGGAGACACAAGATTTAGAATTAGGTGTGTATTTTGGATACGCTCTCTTGAAACCGGTGGACCATCAAGATACTACAGCTTTCAGGAATGATGGTACAACTGTTATTTATAACTATGGGAGACACCTTAATGGTACCAATGGTGATTTTGAAATACATCCTGTGGTCCTTTCAGTAGGGAAAATCCATTCTATCATAATAAGCTGAAGACCGTGGAATTGCATATTTTGCATCCCTTCCATACAGATTTCTATGGTGCTCAAGTTAAATTCAATCTTCTGGGACGTATTAGACCTGAACTGAATTACGATTCCAAAGAGGCTCTTATAGATGATATTAATAAGGACAAATTGATCGCAAAGGAAGTTTTGTCAAGGCCAAATTTTTGAAATATCAGAAACAGGTTAACTGTTGAGGACCCCACATGTTACTACATCACGAATCATAGACAATACTATATACATTGAAATTTTATAGCCTGTTAATATGAAAATTAACATGAATTCAATATGGAAAATGAACTTTGCTAAGTCTTAAATCTATTTCTTTTTTTGGTTTTATCATTTAATATGATATACAATAAGTCATTGATGACTTATCGACTCCGGCCTGATGAAAAATTACACGATTAACTGTACAATTAAGAGGTTATTCATAAACATAGTGAGGTATAGTCTGCCATATGCCCCGATAGTTGCTAACAGAAAATCCTAGAGTTCAATAGTATATTGTAAGTCATATTCGGGATTACCGGAAATGCGACTTTACCAACGATGCTTTATCGCTACACTTTTCTATTCGATAAATGCCATACTCATTGTACTCTCCTTGAAAAGTGGGGCGCTTTGGCAGTTCTACATAGAACCTATGGTCCTTTTGGATGCTTCGTGGTGTTAGGTTCAATAGCCTCAGATTTTTAACACCATCACTATCTCAAATATCAAAGAGTATTCTACATATTTCTGACAGAGTATCAGGATTCACTTTGCTTGCTATGGGCAATGCAGTTCCTGATATCACTGGGACCTATCAAGCTATGAATGCCGGAGCTACTACATTAGCAATCGGAGGACTATTAGGTGGTATTTTATTTCTGTTAACTGTTGTATTAGGATCCATGGCTTTGATTAAAACAATTGAGTTAAAACCTATGGATAGACTGAGTTGTAGCTCTGAGAGTTTGGTAGAACCAACTGGAGTGGATGAACCTGACTCTGTGTTTTACAATCGGCAGCTTTTTCCAGGATATGTCAATATTTGCTGGATTAATTGTGTTGTCGATTTACTTCCTTTGTGATGGTACTCTTATGCTCTGGGAATGTGCAGTGATGGTACTTGCATATTGTGCATACGCAACCTTTTAATATTTGATCATAAGCGTGATAATTTACTTTCTTCAACTACGAGAGCATCTGTGCGAGAAAATTCAGGTGAGCTAGGTGATATTTCCACCATTGTGAGTAATGTTGATAGACCTGAAGTGTCTCATAACTTCAACATTCGTTTGTTTAACGAAGGGATTAGGGAGAGAAGGGCTAATATTCGGAAAAGGATCCGTCAATACTTGAGAGTCAATTATAATCGGTGGATTAGGATCACACTTAGAGATTTTTAGACATTTGGCAAAATGAGACTTTACTAAGGAATCAACAAGATGCTGCTGACTTTGTATCAGACGTAGAGAGTCAAGATCAAGATATCATACCGTCAGTGGCGGCTAGACGAAGGGCTTCATCTTGGCAAGAAGGAGGCGGACAGGAAGATTTACCTAGAATATCTGAACCTGTACCAGAAATCCGACCATCAAGTGAAAGGGTGAATGCCACGAAACCTCAAGAAAATAATACATTTCTTTCTGTTCCAGAGAGACCGGTATGTTCTAAGTCTTTGAGTTGTGACCACCTTCCCGATTTAAGACCGCTTTACTACACGTTATCACCAGTAGTTCAACCTGATGAGCAAAATGTTGTTGTAATGGAAACATATGGAGAAGCTTCTCCTAAAACTCTCAGTCTTGGCTTAACGGATTTAAGTTATACGGTTACTTGACGGATGCCAACGTTTTTGTCCCCACTTCAGAATTCGTGTTATTGCTGTTTACTACACCCCTTATTGCGTGGTTATGCATTCTGATTCCGGTACTTCCTCAAGGTAAACAAGATGAACCACTCCATTTTTTGATGTGATCAGATTTTCTTTGGTTCCTGCGATTTCTTTTCTTCTGCTGGCAGATGAATGTCCTTGGTTAGTACTTTTAGTGTGTTTCACTCTCTTTCTCATTCTATTCTTTAGGTGGTATAAGGGTATTATCATTTGGAATCTGAACTTGCGTGCTATCACAGTGTTCATTCTATCATTGAGTGCTACGTCCTTTAATGTGCACCTGGTGGTGGACATTTTAATGAAATGGGGAGAAAAGTTTAAAATTTCCAACACTATTTTAGGCCTAACTGTCTTCGCCTGGGGTAATTCTTTTGGGGATTTAGTTTCTAACATTGTATTCGTGGAGATTGGTGTACTGGATCTTGCTCTTGGTGCCTGTTTCGGTAGTCCGCTACTGTATTTTTGCTTGGGATTGGAATCGATGGTATTATGCTAATGTTGGGAAGGCATAAAGATTGTAAAAGCCTTTTCTTCAATGCAGTATTAATTTTCAGGTTGACTCGCATCTTATTCTAAGTTCAATTGGTATTTTGGTGTCTTTCATTATTCTCGGGATTATAGTACCACTTAATGGTTGGCGCATTGATAAAAGATCAGCATGACATTAATATCCCTCTATATTTCCATTACCGTGCTTAATATATTACAAGAAGTTAATTAGACGTTACAGAAAAGAGATTTACTGTACTAATATTATAAATGTTATACTTTTATTGGAAGAAGTCTTCTAAGTTATCAATATCTTCAGGTAAATATGCTTGACAAAATTGTTGTAAATGAGGTAAAATTTCATTCTTTGTAGGACGCCTGCGAGCATTGGTCCACACTTGATCCAAGATACGTTTTCTTCTCTCCAGGTAAGAACTGCTAGAATCTAGGTAAATTAGCCTACTGTAGAGAGACCAGAATCTACCATCATTCAAGTAGTATTCTTGGTTATGTTCTATTAAGCGTTGGAAAATTTTATTTTCGATAGAAGATGTGTTATCTGCTTGCTGTAATTGCAATAGGGCGGATAACAACAAGAATTGACCCTCTTTGCTTGACAATGATCCAAACGTTTATTGATAATGTCTAGCACATCATTTGATTGGGAGGTGATAAAAGCTGAAAATGGATGTAATCCCAAAATAACTCAAAATCATCTGTTTCTTCAATACTATTCGAGTATGCAGTTTTGACATGGTTAGTAACCCATTGTAATTGATCGAACTCGTTTAAACTGCACAATATAGCGTATAAAAATTTGAGCAGCTTACTTTTTTAGTGATAGTAAGAGTCCTTGGGTCAAAACTTGTTTGGCGGTTAACAAATCTTCTTTCCAATCCACGAGCCAGCGTGCGTATTGGATCCAAACGATATCGTAGTGAGCTAATGGTAAAATAGCTCTTTGAAAGTTTAGATGAGTAAGATCATCGATTCTCAAGTTTACTGTGTATTCCAAATATTTTGCCAAATTTCTAATTCATGCGCTGGTATAAGAGTTTCTGGAGACACATAATAGCGCGTTTGAATCTTGGATTCATAAAGTGAGTAAATTTCGAGAACTTGGTACTGGACGACCAGGTACAACTCGCGGGTAAATTTTCTTAACAATTTCTTGGCCTCTTGTAAGCGAGGGCCTTTCCTGCCGCCTGAATCAATGTCGATCTTTAATTTTTAATAAGGTCTTCCTTCGGTGCCAGTTTCTTCAGTTGAGATAAATCTTGTATATCATCCACACATCGAAGCCAGAGAGCGTAGAAATAACTGAAAGAGTATAAAGGTATTTCTAAAATCTTCCTTAGCATGGAAAAGAACCTCTGTTGGTGGTTACATCTTGACCTGACTTGTTCTAAATATATCTGCCAAAATTCGCCTGCAAAAATGCATACCAATGTGTTCTTCTGCTGATTCGTACTTCTTTAACAATTGTTGGCTGTTTGGGATAACTTCGTTACAAATTTTAAGATAAGATATCCAGAGAAGCAGGGATTTATTATTAAATACTGCTAATCCATGTTGAAATACTCTGTGCATTTTGTTCAAATGGCCTAACCGATATTCCAATAGAGCATAATCCACATAATAATTCTCTAAATAGCAAAATTGATAAAGAAGAGATTCGTAAGTTGATACTATCAATTGGTAGAGTCTCGTATCAATATTTTTATTCAACGGCGATGCTAGAATCATTAAATGATTTAGAAGTTTCTCCCATCCTTCAAGACTCTTGGGATATCTTGCCACTGATAGAGTCAATTCTGAAAAAGCTGGATCATTGATAGCTTTAGTAAACTGATCCATCCCTGATAAATGTTCCCACGTAGAATGTCTTTCTTAATATTAATGTTATATGGTTACCGATGCACTACTAGTAGTTCACCTTCTATTACCGGTTACTACAGTTAAGAGTGGTCGGGTAACAAAATAAATTATCTGCTATTTACAACGTGATTAATTCACATACGGATTCTATGGATACATTTATTGGTATGTTTGTCGGTATATTTATTGATCAATTCTATCAAAATTAATCTCCTCAAGAATTTCTCTGGCGCCGTTTGAAATCATCTTTTCTGCTAATAGTCTACCGCATTCAGTGGAGTCGGACATTATATCTCTAATGACCAAATCTTGACTCATTTCGACTGCTTGTTTCCCATCCACACTAACAACTATACCACCCAAATGCAAGTGTCCTGTGGACTCATCGTATCGGGATTCCACACCGATAGGCACTGAACAGCCACCTTCTAAGGATCTCATCAATTGACGTTCTGCAACACAACATGCAGTTGTATTTGTATCACATACAACGTCTAGTATTTCCTTCATGGCTTTGTCTTGTGCACGAATCTCGATGCCCAAAGCACCTTGACCCACTGCGTGATACATTACTGAATTGTCAAATGTATTAGTAATTCTATGTTCTAATCCCAACCTTTTCATGCCTGCAGATGCTAAGATAATACACCTATAGACGTTCTGGGGATCATCTAGTTTTCTTAGTCTGGTATGTAAGTTGCCTCTAATACTTTCAAAATGTAATTGTGGATATTTTCTTTTCAGCTGTGCAGAACGTCTCACTGAGGATGTGCCTACAACACTTCCCGCAGGCAATTCCTCCAAAGTTTTGTGAGGAGATCCTTGTGGCATCACAAGACAATCCGTAGGATCTAACCTTTGGTAATTCCTCCTAATTCAAAACCCTCGGGTAATGTTGTGGGCATATCCTTTAAAGAATGAACAATAATATCTAACCGGCGGTGTTCATCCTCATCATAGAGTAGATCTTCTAGTTCCTTCGTCCATAGAGCCTTGCCGCCGAATGAGTACAATGGTTTAGACTGTTGTTGGTCACCAAATGTTTGTAATGCAAATACTGTACATGTAATATCCGGAAATTTCTCCTCAATCAAATGTTTGACAAGTTCAGATTGAATTACAGCCAGTTGAGACTGTCTACCACCGATACGAATATGCTTGGACATGGCTGATGGTACCTTCTATGTAATTTTCACCTCTGTGTAGTGAATTGTAAGTTGAAAAAATTTCGTCTTTTCTTACAAATGATCGTTACGTTATACACATTCACATCTGAATGGGTTCGGCCTTATGAAAAGTCATAGTGGCAAAAATATTAAGATTATTGCCTCATCTGTTAAAATAAATAAATATACTATGTACTATCCGGTTCACTGTGTACCTAGTTTCCTCATGACCCAACCTTCGAGTCCACCGCTAACGATAATCTCTTGCAGGTTCTTACCAAGTTCACCAACTTGTTGTTCAAGGATAACAGGACCTTCTGGTGAACCTTCAGCAACAACGACTTTCCTATTCACTACATCCCATGTTAAAAATATGTTCGTGCGCCTGGTGTGTTTTGGTTCTGCATTGATGTACTTTTCACGTAGCAATGAAATTAAGGATGGAATTTCAAGAGTTAATAGAGCGTTGTTGATGGAATTCCTGAAAAAATGTTACCAAAGGACCCACTTACCACCAATGGGATTCCCTTTGCCAAAAGAGCAGTAGCTGCTTGTTCGCGAGAAGAACCAGTGCCAAAATTATACCCACTTACAAGAATATCACCTGGTTCAGCAATATCCTTAAATGCAGCATCGTAGTTTTCCATACAGACCTTTGCCATTGTTTCACGAGGCACATCATCCTGGTAAGTGTATTTACCTGGGTAGATACCGTCTGTATTGACGTTGTCGGCGTCGCAGAAGACTAACTCACCGGTGATTTTACTGGGGAAGCCTTCCAAAATCTCTGTACCAGGTTCAGCACCCACAGAAGCCTCAGTATGAACCGGCTCAGCTGTAGCTGCTCCTTCGATCTCTTTATCATTTGACGCCTTGATACCATTAAATTTGGTATCTGGATGGCCAATAACTTCCGCGGGAGACGCTATGTGACCAGTGATAGCGGATGCAGCCACAACCGCGGGTGATGCTAGGTATGCTAACGCTTCTCTCGAACCCATACGGCCTTTGAAATTACGGTTGGTCGCACTGATACCAACTTCACCGGGCTCTAATAAACCTGTACCGAGACCGATGCAGGGGCCACAACCTGGCGGTAATACTGTACAACCAGCACGCAACAGTTTGTCCCAAGCACCGGTCGCCTTCGCATCAGCTTCGACTTCCGACGAGGCTGCCGCTACGTAGAAGCTGACCCCTGGTGCTACCTTTTGATGTCATTTGGGTCACCGCTGGGGCACACAACAGCGGCAGCGTCTTCTAAATCGGCGAGACGTGAGTTGGTGCAAGAAACCAGATACGCCTTGTTCACTTTTATATGTGTCAAATCTTGAACGGGAGCTGATATCTTGACACTGTTAGGACCTGATACGTAGTGTGTTAATGAGCTTAGGTCCAGCACAAGCTTCTTTGCATATTCCGCGTTACTGTCAGGAAGTAGAGCCGCATCCTTTTCTGCCAGTTGGCGTTCGAGAAGATCTAGTCGCCCATTGTTAATACGAGGATGATTTGGTGGCATTTTGGCAGACGTTTCTCCCTATACCATTGTAAAAGAGTCTTGTCTACTGGGAAAAGACCCGAAAGAGCCCCCATTCGGTAGTCATGTTAGCAATGGTTAGACGGTGCTCTACCGAGAGGGAAGAGATATTACCTGTAAATTCGATGGCGTGGTTCAATACCTCATCGTTGTTGAATACACCACATAGGGCTACAATCACATCCTTACCCGAAATACCGTGTGGCAACGATCCACGCAATTCTACGCGGGCTACTGGGGAATTTGCCACCAAGTTTGGCCAGTTGCCCAAACTGCAGCTGCATCTGTACGAACCAGTGGAGTACCAAGAGCACCGATACCACCATATGTGTTAGAATGCGAATCTGAGGCAACCGCCAATGTCAGCGGGAAGGCATAACCTTCCTCGACCATGATTTGATGGCCAATACCTCTACCGGCAGGGTAGAAATCGACGCCTTGAGATTTAGCAAAATTTTCGATATTTTTATACTTGGTCAGATTCTTAGCATCTTGATTCTGGATATCATGGTCTAACGTATTAACGATTTGGCGAGGGTTGTGGATCTTCTTAGCCCCAAGACCCATAAATTTTAGTGCTACAGGCCATGAATTGTCATGAGACATACAGTGTTCAGGTTGAATAGAGACATAGTCTCCCATACGGACTTCCTTGCCGGAAGGAATGCCAACAGCATATTTTTGGACAATCTTTTCAGTTAAGTTCTGAGCATTTCTTCGAGGCGTGGTATGAAGGAGTCTACTGAATCGTAGCATCTTCAAATAGATCAGGTAATAGACACCCTAGTAGTGTTTCCAAGAGCTGGTATTATGTGCTAGAAGTAAGTGAAAAAAATCTGACTCAACTAAATACTTAAGGTTAGGATGAGTATTATTCAATGTACTTTTCACTTGGTTTTATTTGGAATTCCAACGGAATTTTTCACTTAGGCTCAAGAAAATTACATGTGATGTAAGGCGCTATCAGAGATGAAATTAATACTAAGATCGATGAGATAGAAGTGATGGTATTAAAGCGAGTAGAGCGTGTTCTTCAGGACTCTACTGTGACATGCAGTGTGGGTTGCATACTTCGCTGAACCACTGGATTCTTGAGCGCATGCTTCTATGGGTCATGTCTGTAGCACATCTTGGGACCGTTTGGAGAGTGAAAGATGAAGGGTCTACAAGTGAACCTTTTATACACCCTGACTGAGTTCTGATACTTGCCTCTAGTAAGAATGCCGTGCGCACATCATTAATTTCAACTTCAACAGTGCGCTAGGATCTTGTATGTCATGTCTACACAGGAAACAGACATAATACAGTATGCGTACTCGTAGACACTCTCTATTCTATGCCGTGTGCGCTGTAAACGTCTGTAATTCATGCTAAAGGGCCGGGAAGAGGGCGAAATTATCTGCTACTAGCATCAGGGGAAGACAAGAGAGTCATATTGTTGGATAGAGGTGTAGTTTAGAGTGCTGGGTGGTTTTACAAGTGACGAGAAGTATTCCAAAGAAGTGGAGATTCAGTCAGATGCTTAGTCCTTTCTCGAGGATAAAAAGCACAAGACTCATGTGCAAATTTTGACTCGACTCTTTCGACGTACTTGGCCGGTGTTGCTGCCTTCGCCAGAGACCATAGCTTTACTTTTGGCAAACAAAGAAAGAAGGAAGGCCCGTCAATGTTGAATGCAGCCTTAAAGCTGTCATGACCTCTGTGTTCCTACCTGGATACTAAGGACTCTGAGAGCATCGAAAATCGGTAAGAACAAGGGAGCAAAGCATATCCGTTGGAATTGTCGGATCAGTCATCTCTGTCAATAGCGGAATGGAGCAAAAATACACCAGTCATGATACTAGACAGGTTCTCTACCACAGTCCTGAGAAAATCACCTCCTTTCTCCTTTAAGCATGGCTAGATATAACAACACAGCGGGCCATGCTTTGAATCTTGAACAGGACGATCGATGATCTGCGCGATACATTATTCAGGTCTGTTAGCCGCATGGCTGGATCTACGGCGGTCTACCGTCGCAAAAGTGATAGTGGATACTTTGTGCTATTATCGTCAAAGATCAAAACCGTGTCAAGGTTTTCCATGTTGAACCGGCCTAGTTGGGGATTTTATGGGTTTACTTAGGTTGATACAATAAGACCCAAACGCAAAGCCTTGTCGAAAATATGCGGTCTTCAGGTGAAAGAATACTTGTTAATTGCGTTTCAAGAGAAATTATCGGCAATAAAACCTCGGACTGTTTCCACCATGCTTGTTTTGCAAAAGATGAATCCTGTGTCCCTCGACCCTGGGGGTTGCTAAGAATTCTGCAACATTTCCACAGAGCTGAAATATTCTAGTGACCTTCGTCAAAGTGGCATTCAATATACTCGCGCATAGGGGAATTCGGACTTTGAGGGACCTGGAAACATGGCGCCATAGAGTGTTCAAGAGCGCTACATGTGCAGGTATTGAACTGATAACTTCACTTACTCAGTAGGACTGCAATGGTTAAAGAAAGAGAAAAGGACGCCTAGCAAGGAAATATCGGGAGTCCAAGAACTGGTGCTCAACAGGTTCCGGATTTTGATAACAATCCCAGGAGGCAGTCACTACTAGTACTGGAACCGTTATTTCCTTTCCAATTGAAAACCGTAAGCATACCGACCAGTCGTATAGTCGAATGGTACGACTGTTTTAACGATTCCTTTCTCGGCAGATGATTTAGTATTGGTTGTTGGACCCTTCGGACATTGTTCACATGATGTTACCGTATTATGTTGATATTGCTCGGGTTCATGCGATTGTTCGAGAGCAAACTACACCCTTATTCAAATGCCTTAGTGCTTGTGATGTTGCATGCGTAAGTGAATGACTGGAGCAAGCAGCGGTCACGTGACTTTAGTCTTGGTGCACGCTTGGAGATGGGTATTTGCTTTTAGAAAGAAATACTGGATACGTGTCGCTGTCATTGTCATTCCTAATTGCTACATGGCACTGCATCTGAGGGACTCTTTCGTCTGCTCTCTGCTTCTTCGGTGCAACAAAGGCACACTTTGACCGGACCCACCTTCCGTTCGTAATGACATGCATTGCAGAGTAACATACTGTGCTGCTCTTTGAAAGATATGAGAGTCTCCTTTAAGCAGTTTTGAGAAGTAGTAGCGACTCCGGATTCTCACTTTGATTGCCTTGTATCGGTTCTTTCGCTCTTGTTAAAGTCATGTGATTTGTAAATATGTTTGGGTTTTGGAATATAGCTCAAAATGGAAAATCCGTTACCTCCAGCCCTTAGAGTTATAAATACAAGGTGGCCTTTGCAATGAGAAACTGCAACAACTCCTTTTAACAAGAGCGACGTTAGAAAGTTGATCTATAACTAGTATATCGAATTGAAAAGCAGACATTTCATTACAATGTCTTCATATCCAAAAGGTGTTAAAGCTCAACCTCCTCAAGTTCCATCAGGATACACGTCATCTGGCGCAACTACTGGTGGTATCTCACCAGCAGCACCTGTAAGGGATCCTACAACCGACCTATTGCTTTGGAAGAATCCAATTGAAACGGGTAAATACTTTGGTTTATCCCTATTGGTTTTATTGATTTTGAAAAAGTTAATTTGATCACTTTCTTTTGAGAGTCCTATACACTGTGATCTTTACCACTGGAGCTATTGAATTCGTTTCAAAGGTTGTCCTTGGTCAAGGTATTGTTTCTAAATATGGTTTGAAGCAGTGTCCAAATGTTGTCGGATGTTTGAGACCCTGCATTGAAGATCTATTGAACCATTTACCAGCTTACCAAGCAAGATTGAGAACATTGGTGTTCGCCGAGGAGCCTAAACAAAATTTGAAGGCAGGTGTGGTTCTTTACTTCTTGCACAAGTTTTTCTCCTGGTTCTCAGTCTGGACTATTGTCTTCTTGGGCGTTATTTCTGCTTTCACCTTGCCTTTAATCTACTATACTCACCAGGAAGAAATTGACTCCGCCGTTAACGAAGGTTTGAAGATTGCTAGAGCTAAGAGTGCTGAGCTTTCAAAGATTGTCTCTGAGAAGTCCCAACCATACTTGGAAAAATTGGACTCCAACTTGGGCCCAGTCTCTAAATTCATAAAGGCTCAGTATGCTAACGCTTATCGTGCTGGTTCTGGTGCTCAGACTGCCTCTTCTGCTGCTCCTCAGGCTACTACAGCTGGTCTAGCTTCCAAGGTTCCATTAGAACCAGGTGCTGAAAGTCAAAGTGCTTACGTTAGTGGCCACGCTCCATCTGCTACTTCTGCTGCTTCTCGTGGTGTCTCCTCTGCTCAAGCTTCTGCTGCTGGTGGTTCCACCACACATGAGGCTGTTGCTTCTGCTCACCCATATGAGTCTTTCTCTCAAAAGCAAACTTCCGACCCCTTACAGTCTACCGCTCAATCGTTTTCATCTCACGTTCCAACTGAAACTCCATCTGCTGGTTCCACCGGTGCTGGTCATCATTTGGGTGATTTGAACGAGACGTACAGCAGTCATTTTGGACATGACTTCTCTGTGCATGACGTCGAAGATGCTGCAAACAAGGCTTCCGAAAAGACTGGTCACAATTTTCCACAAGTTCCATCTTCCAACCCATTGTCTAGTGAAGCTGATCACGACTTTTCCGTTGATCAATTGCAAAATGAATTGAAGCAGAACAAGGATTCCTAACCCAAGAGTTGAACTTCAATAAACACTAAGCGCATTAATCTCTTTCAGTTTTGTTTGTTTTTGTTTTGTTATTATTAACTGGAACACTCAGTATCTAGATCTGTTATCACCTATATTATTACTGTTAACTAAGTACTAACGCTAGTATAATAAATACATTTGTATCACAATACAATCCCTATCTTATTCCTGGCGGCTCGCAGGTGAAAATAAAGAAAAAAGTCTCCAATTGTTTCTTTCAATGCAGAGTGAATAAATATATGTATGTATTACATTTTCCAAGTGTATTTACAGCTTGCAATCATTTGGAACTCACAATTACATTTTAATACCGCTTGACACTTCCAATTGATCTAAAATTGGGTCGCGGACGTTGGGATTTAAGTGCTCGTTAGTTAAACTTAACTGCTCCTCAGTCCAGAGATTTGACTGTTCAACGAATCCAGGCTCACCGACACCGAGAATACCGCCCTGGGACTCCCAATCTCTCACACGAGGCAACTGTAACTCCTTGAAGACATCGTCAACTGCATCCAAAAGAATGTCTGACAAATCATCGGTATGACCAGGGTTGGTGTAATACGTAACCTTTCGGTACCCCTCGAAACGGTAGGGAAGTTGATTGCCTGAACGTAGATCTTATGTTTGTCCATTAACAAATCCGAGGCCTGTTTTGCCAAATCAGGATTACCGACCAAAACAGGCACTATGTGAGAGGGATTTGGTATAACTGGAATTCCCAAGTCTTTCATACCGCGTTTCACATAACCAGTATGTAATTGTTGTAACTGTCTTAATTCCAAATGAGAACGTTGAAATCTAATGGCCTCAGCAGCACCTGCCATCACCGAAGGTGGTAAAGACGTGGTGAAGATAAAACCTGGTGCATAGGACCTTAACCAGTCAATCAACTTCTGAGAGGCTGCCACATACCCACCAACAGTACCAAATGATTTACCCAATGTTCCTGTAATCATATCAACACGATCCATCACAGTGGAACCACCAGGGACAGTTTCAATACCAGCAATACGATGAGACTCAAAATCATGGTGCTCGGCTACACCAGCACCATGAGGACCATATAGACCAACTGCATGCACTTCATCCAAGAACGTTAGTGCCCCATATTTTCAGCCAAACTACAAATCTTGTCGATATCAGCCACAGAACCCGCCATCGAATAAACAGATTCAAAGGCAATTAACTTCGGAGTTGATTTGGGGTACATTTGTAATAGCTCTTCCAATTGAGCATAATCGTTATGCCTGAAAATGTGTTTTGTTGTTTGGGCATGCTTGATACCCATAATCATAGAAGCATGGTTTAATTCATCACTGAAGATAACCAAATCTTTAACCTTCTGACCCAACAGTGACAAAACTGCATCATTGGCCACGTAGCACGAAGAAAACCAGAGCACCTTCCTTCTTGTGTAAAGCCGCAATTTCGGCTTCCAGTTTTAACGCATGTCGATTATGTCCCGCAATGTTTCTGGTACCACCTGCACCTGCACCGTAGTTGTCTAGAGTTTTCTTCATGACATCGACAACTTGCTGATTCTTAGACAGTGCCAAATAATCATTGGAGCACCAGACGGTAACCTTGTCATCTTCTAATTCACGGTGGGCCCTGGGAAATTCCTTGGCCAATCGGTTGATGTTGTTAAAAACGATAAGACTTATCGACCCTTTCTTATCAATTTCACGTTCGAAAAGGCCATCGAAATCAAAGGTCGACTCCTGAGTAGCATGATTAGAAACAATCTCATTTGCATTTCTACCAGCTTTAGTACTGGCAGTTGGTGCTTCTCTAGGTGTACCCGTAGCAGTAGCGTACGCTCTTGTCATTGCGTGACCTACAATTGGACATTGTCGAGCCACTGCAGGCAAATTAGAGTTGTGTAACCTCTTCAACCCTCTCAAAGAGCCAGCACGCTGCATGAATGGGCACGTCTTAACCGATTGACGCGCAATAGACTCCATTACCTTTGACATGAAAGTTTGCTTTTAAATAATCAAGAAAACCAAAATTTACCGGACAAACCCCAGAGATGTTCTAACGGTAAGATAATTGAGAAACAACAATAAAAGATGGCTCCTAGACGGCTCTTATTGAGGATGGATTGGATCGCCTTTCCCCAAAATTACTCCTTATTCCGTTCCCTTTAATATTGTTGAAAGTTGGTGAAAAGTTTGGAACTCTTGATAGTATTTTTTTCTTTCAGGTATTGTCCGATGAGTAAGAGGGAAAAAGAAAAAAAGAGAAAAAAAAGACGTGGCCAAGCGGGCTAGATCATGTGACTATTGACTAATCTGCTACTTCGAGAACATGCCCTTCAGTGCTTAGAACCCTCTTTCAAGCCTATCTCTTGCCTTGATGTGACCCAGCTTCGTAGCAATTTCGAAGTGAGCCCTTGCCTTCGCCAAGTCTTTGTGACATCCAATTCCATTCTCGTGGTAGCAAGCTAATGCGTATTCGGCTCTACTTAATTTACCATCACTTGCCTCAAGCCCTTGAGGCCCACTTGAAGGCCTCTTTGTCATTAGGTTTTAGTACATCAGGAGCACCTGTCAAATACCAACCACTTAGCGCTAACATTGCCATTGGATTACCCTTTGGTTGGGCTAGTGCGGCCTTTGCATACCATGCTATGGATTTTTCGCAATTACAGGTAGCTGCAACTCACCAAATTCGTAGCAGTATCCTAATTTCCACTGTGCTAGAGGGTAGTCGTAGTCCATGGCACATTTGTGGAAATACTTGAGAGCTGTAGCGGGATCTCTATTGATGTTATATTTGGTCAAAACGGATTGAACTTGAGTTGGTAGAGAAGTGAACTCGTAGATTTTGCCCAGTTCATACAGTGCTTGCATTGATTTACCATCTTCACTTGCTCTTTTAAACCACTGTAGCGCCTCTAGTGGATCTTGTAGACCAGAAAATCCGTAAAGATAGAACATCCCCAATTTGTACATGCAGGAAGCGTTATCGCAGTGAACAGCCCCTCTCGTAATATTGAAATGCCTTTGTAAAGCTCTCCTTACTAAACTCTTCGGTAGGAGTTCCTCTTTGATATTCAAAACAAACACCAGCACGATAACATGCGTCACTGTGGTTATTCTTCGCAGCACGGCAGTAGTATTCGAGCGCTTTCTTATCGTTACGATCGACAATGTTCTTGTTTTAATCTTCAAATATGGTTGGTGCGAATAAAGGGTCCCCATTAGGTATAGAGCAGGGCCACACTTGTGAGAAACTAATTTTGTTAGAACGCGGAACGAATGGCCCAATATGACTTTTGATTTTTCAAACTTTCTTCAGGTTTTAACGTCCTTTTCAACTTCTCAGCATTGATATTGTATTGCGACAAAAATTCGTCATCAAAAGCATACTCTAGTAGAGTTTCACACCACTTCATTTGAATGCTGTGGGTAAAATTCGTAGAATCATCCACTGTTGCTCTGTAGACTTTATAAAATTCAACGGCCTTTGGTAAGTATCCCGAAAGGTCCTTTTCACGTTCAACACCTCTACGGCGATCTCTTGATCTTGGTTGCGGGTTGGGAACCGGTTGTGAATGTTCTTGTGCTCGTACTTGCGGTTGGACCTGTCGCTGGGGCTGCCGTGGGGTTGTAATTGTGGTACTGGTTGCGTTGGCTCTTGTGTTTCCCGCGGCGGAGATTCAACTCTATATGCTTTTTCCTGTAAGATCCTGGCTTCTGACTCTTCATACGGTGGCGGCGGTATCATAGCTTCGTTCAATGGTGTACCAACCTGTACTTCTCTGGGGAAATTTGAATCTGTTGGTGTTGATAATGATGGCGGCACCCTAGTTTGCGAAGATGTCGTGAGGGGATCCAACGCCGGTTCAGCATATTGAAATGGCATTTCGTATCGATCATGATGCTTCCTCGTTGGAGGTGTAGAGTGTAAGTTTGTAGTCGAAGAGGTAAACACAGGTATGGGATTTATAACTTCATTTGCGTCTTCTATAGGATAAGGTGCTATGGCCTCACGAGAAGAATTGACAGTTTGGGGTGGAAACAGGCTAAATGGTTCATCGTAAGAATGATTTTGGCGATATTTGTCTCTATACATTGCGGAGATTATCCAATTACAGGTATAGCATTAAATGTTGAATCCAAAACCGAAAAACGAAAAAATGTAAAGGATCCCAAAACAAAAAGATACTGTGATAATTTTATGTCGTCCAATTACTAGTGAAGTTCCAGTGTTACCTATGTAGAATGTTATAGCTCTTCCAACCTCGAATGGCTTACTCGACGGGTTTAGCCATTCAATGGTAATTTTTCAACTTTCGCCTTCCAATTAAACACGCGTTGGTATTGCGGGTAAAAATAAAAAATTCTGGGATGAGATGAGATGAGCATGAATATGCATGTAATAAAAATCAATATATAAAGATTACAAAGAAGTCTATTGTTCTATAGGAACAATGGGTTGGTGGACATGGAAGTCCAAGAAGGATGAATCCACGTCTGAACCGGTACCTGAGTCACCACCTGTTTCCCCATCAAGTTCTGTACCAACGAGTTACTCTAAAGGACAGAAGATTCTACTCGAGGATACTAATCCAAAATTCAACAATGAGATGTCTCAGTCACAATTAGCTAATTCTAATGAACAGACCAGCTTTAAGCAGGCATGGAATACTGTTAGTTGGCAAGATTTTTCTCTCGCTAAATTGACTTCAATCCCCTGCTTTAGAGATTCGGGTCTTATTGGGTTTACCAGCATGTTTGTAACAGGAAGTGTTACTTTCCTTTATCATAAGAATCCGTCCAGAGCAGTAAATTGGTCTATTGGAGGTCTTTGCTCGGATCCGTTGTAGGTTGGGAGCAATGTAGGATGCGTCGCAAACGTAGTTTTCAGATTGCACAGATGGCTAAACAAACTATGGCTAATAAGGAAAGACCAATGCGCAAATCTTTAGATCACGATGAAAGGATTAAGAGTCAATGGGATGACCATCATGCGCCTGTGAGTAAACAGGGCGAGAAGAAGCCTTGGTATAAGTTCTGGTAATTTTGGTAACTCGATTTGTAAATACAATTCTTATAAATATAATACGTTATGATTCGTCATTATTTTCTATTGGTGGTTCCCGACTTGTCGAACTACCAGCCAGTGGTAGCGAAAATGAGTTATCAGCATCTGGATCGGTATCATCTTCATTGACATTTTGTTCCTCACGCTCATTATCATGGTCATTTTCATGCTCACCTTCAGCTTCCCGCCCATTCTGCGGTTGTGTATCAGACACTTGTGGTGACGTAATGTCCTTCTTTATATTGTCATCTTCAATGGTCTCTTCACCTTCAGTATGATCCTCATTCATTGGTGAACTTTCATTATTGAAAGGGTCTTCAGCATCCATTAAAAGATCATCGAGACCACCACCAGACCAACCCTTGCGTGCTACATTTTCCGATATCTCTACGCGGGCTCTAGAAACCGTCGCTACGGCATCTAGTACTTTTGAACATGTCGATTCTACCAAATTGTAAGAATCCTGATAGTAATCATGCCTTAGAGACTCCAACTGATCCAATTGAGACTGTAAATTCACCAAACTCTCCTTGTATGAAACTAAATTTCTGGTCTTGCGTTGTGCTAATTTCATGTTGTGTCTTTCCTGCATTTTCAATTTAAGGCTTTCCTCCATTGCATGAGCTTTAAACTCATTTTCCATCTTCTTTGATTCGATTTTGAATTGGTCAATTTTATCTAACAGATTCCCACCAAGTGCGCCTTTTAAACACTGTGACATTATGTTTTCATGGTTGGCCAATAGATAGAATAATCCGCTCGCACTCAATAGTTTCTCTGCACTATCATCATTGCAACCTTTTAATCTGGATAGATTTTCCAAAGAATGTCCCATTAGACTAGCATTACGTGAAACCTCTTGTAATGATGAAGTATATGCCCTTGATGAGTCTAGTAACCCTTGAAGGGCATCTACGGTATTTTAATATCTTTTAGTGACTAAAGTTCTTAGGTCACTAATAGAACTAAAATTTGAAGCCATGCTTGGAGCAGCCATTGAGTGAGATCCACGACGCTCACCGTTAACCACGCTATCCATATTACTGGGATTTGTATTGTTGACAATCGAATAGAATTCGGAAAGATGAGGTGCATATCTCCCCGGAGAAACGCTACCAGAGTCAGGTCTTTCCATAATTAGGTATCCTAGAATTGATTACAAACACTCTTAGACCTTCTAACCTCCTACTTTAACACTTATTAAGTCTCCTTCTAAAGGTTCCTTAAGTTTTGTTCGTGTGGTCCGTTCCCAATGATTGACAATAATAGATTTGGAAAATAACGTAAAATGAAAAATTTCAATATCAATTCGCTGAGCTGAACGGTGGAGTAAAACTAAATCTCACTGTTGTGAGTTTATCTCAAGTATCAAATTTGTGGTAATGAACTTTGCTGGTCGACAATTGTGGGGCTTTAGTGGTTTAAGCTTTTCTAGCGTACGTATATGGTCACAAACGATTATCTCACGAAGTTATGTTTCATATGCATCTAAGGCTGCCCTGCTGCCTTCAAGACTTCTAAATGGTCGCAAGATGGTCGTGAGACTATTAAACCGGTTGATTCGAGAAAAACTTTCCTAATCGATTCTTATAAGCAATTAATGGGTTCAAATCCCGTAGTTTTATTTGTGCATTATAACAATTTAACGAAAAATGAAGACCACCACTATAGATCTCAGATTAAGAAAGCTGGAGGTTCTCTTACCATGCTAAGAAATAATCTCTTTAGTGTCTATTTGAGAAATTCAGCATTTGCTGATCCATGTGCTCCCGTAAAACGTCGTGATCAAAATCTATCACATCCATTGCTTCCCTTGTTCAAAGGTCCTACAGCAGCCATAAGTTTTCAAGAAACGAATCCGCAGTCTGTAGCCAGGGTTTTGAAGATCTTAGAAAAATTGCAAGACAGGCTATTTGTAGTGGGGGCCAAAGTGGAGGCTGATGTCTATGACATTAACCAATTGTCACAATTTAAGAACTTGCCAGATAAACCAGGCTTACAATCTCAATTACTTGGGCTATTGCATATTCTAAGCGGTGCAGGTCTTGTGAGAACTCTGGAAACCGGCCCTCAAACTCTGTATTTAACCCTGCAATCTCATCATGATAATAATGGAAGGGATGACGGAGAGTGAGAGTAGCTCTTGTTATAGATAATTCACAGATGACCTGTAAATAAATATTTGACCAACGTTATTTATTATTATTATTATTACTATTTTGTTGATAGCAGTTCTGATAATCTTTTCCGCTATTACTTATAAGTTCATCACTGAAAATTTTAAGCTCATCGCATGTTTTATACTTACAAGATACAGTAGAAAAGGTCAACAATATATTAATATGAAAGCCAAGCCACTTAGTCAAGATCCTGGTTCTAAACGTTATGCTTACAGAGTAAATAAGGAGGAAAATCGTAAAGAGCTGAAGCATGTTAGGATTGATGAGTCTGAACAAAAGATTGACTTACCTCGTAAAGGTTCTACCGCCAAAGAGCTCATTCTAATCCATTTTCAGACCACCAATTAGAATATCCTGTTTCCCTGATGAAATGGATTGGTCTAAACTATATCCTGAATTTCAAGATTCGGAAACTGGTGAGATGAAGAGTAAAGTTACCATAGCGGATATTGGATGTGGCTTTGGGGGTCTAATGGTCGATCTTTCACCTGAGTTCCCCGATCAATTGATTCTTGGTATGGAAATTCGAGTTCAAGTCACCAATTATGTTGAAGACAAAATAATTGCGTTGAGGAATAATCATGCACAGCAAAAGGTTACCAAAATATTAACGTACTTAGGGTAATGCCATGAAGTTTTTACCCAATTTCTTTCACAAGGGACAACTATCAAAGATGTTCTTCTGTTTCCCAGACCCTCATTTTAAACAGAGAAAACACAAGGCCAGAATTATTACTCACACCTTATTGAGTGAATATGCGTATGTGCTTAAAGAAGGAGGTGTAGTCTACACGATTACGGATGTTAAAGACTTGCATGATTGGATGGTAAAACATTTGGAAGAGCATCCATTATTTCAAAGGTTAAGTCCAGAATGGGAATCGAATGATAAATGTGTGAAAATAATGACACATGCTACTGAAGAGGGTAAAAAGTGGAAAGGAAGAATGGTGATAAGTTTGTGGCATGTTTTGAAAGGTTACCAAATCCTGTAATAGATTAATAAATTTTTATTGTTATAGTAGCCGGTTTTTAGTTGAGTACCCCATCGAAACTTACCTAATGATCCATCGTATGGTTTACATCGATGACACGGTATAACGACAGCTATCTTGTTAGCACCTACAGCAGTACCAACAGCCCTGTAGGCCTTCGGAGATCCAATTGCTTCCGCTATCCTCCGGTATGTAATAGTTTCCCCATCTTAACTTTCGTAAGCTCATCCCAAACTTTGCGTTGAAACTCTGTGCCAAATATATACTCATATGGTATAGTTTCCGTAAATGATCCGTTTAAATACGATACAAATGTCTGTTCCAAATTTACCATTGAATCGTGAATGTCGTAACATATAGCATATGATATTTTGGTCTTTCTTGACAGTTTTCGGAAGTCTAACTGAGCTACCTTTAATAGTTCTCTGGGGTTAGACCCTAGGGAAGCATAAACGAGAGATCCAGTTTTACTCCTTGAAACTAATAATACAGTTGTAATGGGGTGATATAGGTACCTATAAGATAACCACTCCTTCATAATCTTCTAGATTTCTCTTTAAACAGCTTGTTTTCTTTTAATGGTTGTCTTAGAAGGAATACAAGATGACGATTCACATAGATAACATACATAACACGGAGACACTATAAAACTTTGGATATATTGAATGTTCGCTATAGTAAATGCTTTTAGAAAAAAATAACATCATGATCCATTCTCCAAATCATTATTCCAAATGGTATTATAACCACCAGCATCTGGATTCTTGGAAGGAATAAATTTATTAATCACATACCACATACTTTTGATCCATTTCTAATAAATGTCCCTAAACCTTTAGATTGTTGTTGTACCTTGAATTGGAAAATCTGATCCATGGAAGGAGTTCCAATTGGTAATTGTTCTGTTGTTCCCATTCCCGACAATGCACTTTGATTACTCTTGAAATTGGCTTCATCCTCCGGATATTCAAAAGGATTTGCATTAGTGTTATTCTCATTTACGGTTAAGGAGTCCATATCCATTTCGAAGTTGACACCATTTGAATTAGACCTATCGCTTTTAGCTATGCCAAAATTTGGTAATCTATCTTTAAAAATTGTATCCATATCTTCCAGTCTAACACCAGCGGTTTCCGGATAGATCTTGTAAACGATCAAAAGGAAGAAAAACACGATATAGCATGTATCAAATAGAGACCCCAACTTATTTTTCTTCTAATATGGGAGTCATGATACCAACTAACCAATTACAGAGCCAATTTGTAGCCGTTGAAGCAGAGGCCATTGCAGATCGAGCTGAAAGAGGGGCAATTTCCACTGGGTATAACCAGGGAATGGGACCCCAGCTAAAACCAAAAGAAGAGTTAAAAATAACCACGAATACTACAACTAACTTCGGTGTCGCCTTGATGTTTATCAACATCGACAAGGAAATGAAGATTAAGGCAAATCCCATAACAACACTCCCTGTTAATAACATTGGTTTGCGCCCCATTTATCTACAAGAATC
Organism: Zygosaccharomyces sapae; assembly: GCA_900465325.1. Taxonomy (NCBI): domain Eukaryota; kingdom Fungi; phylum Ascomycota; class Saccharomycetes; order Saccharomycetales; family Saccharomycetaceae; genus Zygosaccharomyces; species Zygosaccharomyces sapae. The sequence goes on along the minus strand of UEGL01000050.1, from coordinate 69,506 downwards.
CATGGTGGGAGAGTAGAAACGATGTACATGATACCGTTAAAACCAGTCATTAAAAGGGCTTTCCTTCCTACCCATCCAGCTTTCTCGAACACTAAAGGAGCATAGTACGAGATAACATTAATACCGTTTAATTGAGCAAACATCTGAGAACTCATTGCAATTAACATTCTTCTTCGATATCTTTTGAAGACTTTGATATAAGATTTTCCCTCGCCCTGCATACGTGATACAATCACTGTCTCTTTGATCGCTTGGAATTCTTCCTTAGCCTTTGCATGTTGCACATTTCCATCACTGTACAAATTCGCAATGACCAGAAATCCCTCCACATCACGATCGTGGTTCAGTAACCATCGAGGAGTCTCTACTATGATAAAAGACCCACTGAATAACAGGAACCCGATGACACTTTGAATAAAAGAGGTAATCTCCATGTAGCATTACTTTTAAAATAAGAACATGCATAGTCAATCCAAACACTAGTAGCATATCCTACAATGTTACCTGTGAATTCAATGCATGCCAATTTACCCCGATTATGTGGGGAGATATTTCAGACTGGTAAATCGGAACAATTGTACTCAGCAAACCAACACCGACACCACTTATTAGTCTACCTGCAATCATATAACCGATACCTCCTGAAAAGCTTGGAAAAGCCCCCAACAATGAAGACAAGAGATCCATATTTGATCGTACGTCTTCTGCCTAATTTTCTCCCAGCCTGCTGGTAAGTAACGAGGACACTAGGGCACCAATTTCTAAAATAGAGACCATGATACCAATGGCGGCTCGAGATGGATTGTGGAAATGTTTTCGGAAGTATTTACCTGTTAAGCATCCTGACATAACACCCTGGTCGTATCCAAACAAAAACCCCGATAGACACAAATACTGACGTGAAATATAATAAAGGCCTCCCTGTAAGAAATGAATCCTTAAACAGCATGCTCTCATTGTGGCCCGGTGGAATAATATGCTGAAGTGTCTCTCCATCATATTCTGCTCCTTTCGGAGATTCCGAGCGCTGCGTATCTCTCACCATTATGTCAGCCAAGTCTTCATCTGTAGCAGTATTCATATTTAAGCCAATTCTGGGAGATGTTGCGGGGCTAGGGCTCAAAGCATCATCACTTTCTTCTTCTTGGTGATCATCTTCTTCTAAGATGGGGTCCGCAAAAGGATTGTCACTGTCATCTTCAATTAAATCATAATTTGTTTGTACCATCCTTACCGACCTATCCAATGACCTCACAGATGCATGGGAAAACTCTAAAAGAGTAGTCGATTACTTCTCGACGTTTACAATAAACATCTGTTCATAAACTTAAGCTTCCCCATTCCATACTTTCTCGGGGTTAAGGGTTGCGTGTACAATGATATTCGTCTCACGTGAAAAGTAATTCTGGATCATGTGACTCATCTATCGAGACTTCGGCGGCTAAACTGCTAAAACTTAAACACTCCGTTATATCTAATAGTTTCGAAAAGCTGTATTTTACTGTACACTCTATCCATATATCTATTCATTAAAATTGAGTAAGATCTCTATTTACAAGACCAACATCAATCAGTCTTTTGTAATAGTCTGTCAAACATAGGAATAAAAGACTGGGCTAGAGCAAAGGAAAATACCAACTTTGGACCAGTAGTTAACAATTTTGGAGTCAAACCCTTAAAAAGCAGTTATACCCTCGTTCTTAAGAGTGTTCTTCAGGATTCTAACACCGGTTTCTGGGTTATCGAAGCTTCTGTTTTGAATTCTGGTCTTAATCACATCTAAAGGAGCTGAAACTACCAGGGAAGCACATGCACCACAAATGGAAGATACAAAATTTTGGGCGAATGTTGCTTGCGAATAGTCCTTGATACCTAGAACATACTCTTTGCGAAAGCGTTACCACCGAATAGGGCAAATGAACCAGGAGCATTTCTAGCCATGGTCCAACCCCAACCTCTATAAAGGTTAAAGAGACCCTCATCTTTCAGAATTCCAAAAATCCTCTGCCTTTAAATGCTTCCGGATTTGTCTGTCTCTTGATCTTTAAAACGTCCAAAGGCAATAGGAAAACTTCACCAATACCAATCAGAGAGCCCGCTGTAGCAGATCTCAAAGCCTTACCGGTTTTGAACCAAACGTATTGTCAAAATCTGCTTTGTAGTTCTTATTCAAAAATTCATTGACGAAAGGTTGGCCACCATACTTGTAGACTCTTTGGAGAACTTTGTAGCATGCTGCATAGCCAAGACCCGGAAAAGTGTGAAAACACGTCTTCCAATAGGGACTTCGGAGTGCTCACGGAAGATTACACGGTTTAATTCGGTTGTGTTGAGAATTTTGGTATGATTCGTCATTAATCTTTTCGAGATGGTATCCACTGGATGGAATACACCGATCTCGAGCATACCTGCAGATGCAGATCCAAGCAAACGGGCTAAACCTGTCTGTTTCTTATCGTTGTTAGACATACTTGACTTAGAACCTTGGGGCAGAAACTGATAAAGGCAGTGCAGAGCTGAAGTGAAGTAGTTGTGATTGACCGATAGAAGTTCTCTTCAGTTGATACTTTCTATAACGGTTGTAAGAAAAAAAGTGAAAAATTTTGATTTGAATAAGACAGATATAAAAATGAGTAATTACAGGGTAAATATGGCATGTTTAACGGGTTTAGACCATCAAATATACGAGCAAAGATGGTATCAAGTGTCATAGTGTTGATATGCATGAAATTTGGCATCAACAATAAGATCAATATGGGTTTTGATCATATGTTACGCTGAGGTTTACGGGTTTATCAGAAGACGTTTCTATATAATGAAGTGTAAAGACATCGCTTTACCACAGGTACCACGAACTAGAGTTGTCAGAAAGAATATACAGCAGGAGGAAGGGTCTATTATCATGGATAAGGAGTCTGAAATAGTGGTTAAAGATTTTACGAGTATATTAGAGGAGTTAACCTTTAATTCAAGGCCTATTATCACGACGCTTACCAAGATTGCAGAGGAGAATATTCCTTGTGCTCAGTATTTTGTAGATGCCTTAGAGTCCAAGTTAGAAAGATGTCCACCAAAGCAAAAGCTTTATGCATTTTATGCTTTAGATTCTATCTGTAAAATGCTGGTAGTCCTTATACAATTTATTTTAGCAGAAACTTGTTTTCACTTTACAGGAGGACGTATTTACTTGTGGATAATACAACTAGAACTAAACTAATTAATATGTTCAAGACTTGGATGGTACCTAACGAGTCCACTGGTGGGTATTCCCACTTTTGAAAAACAGCATTGGAGAAGATTGAACAGTTTTAATAAAGGCAAGTGCATTGCATCAGAGGAATTTCCAATCAATGTTACCGACACCAACCGTGCCATTACTGATGAGGGAAATTGATAAATTGACTGCATTAACTACAGAACGTCTCAGAGTACAACCACAAGATGAGAAGTTAAATATGAAATTGGTAGTCTTATCTCAGCTAAAGCAAGAATTACAGAGGGAAAAATTGACAGCAGGTGCTCTCAAGCAACTGCAGATGCAGTTAAGACAGATCTTTGCTCAGGATCAACAGGTTTTACAAGATAGACAAAGGCTTCAACAACAAGAACAATTCGTCCAGCAGCAGCAACAACAATTACAGCAGCAGCAGCAGCAGCAGCAGCATCAACAAAATCAAACTCAACACCAACAGCATAATCCACTTTATGGTCAGTCTGTAATACCGTTATTTGGAGATAGTTCTAGTATTGGTGGTGGTGTTTCCTCTTTATTTGGTGGTTCTCAGAGTATATTATCACCTCTGAACTTCTCTGAATTTGACAGGCAAAATAAAAGGCCAAATTACAAGAATTATATCATTCACTAGATGAAGAAGGACTAGTTTATAAGCCTCCTAAAGAATCCATCGTAACCCTTTGCTCGAGATTAGGTGCGGATCCAAAGGATTTGGGAATCTTCATCAGCAGACACACAAACCTTTACCACCCATAGATTTCTTACATGGAATCTTGGCAGACTGTAAGGCATCCTTTTCTACTGCTCATGTGGATATCTTAAATACACCTAATTTACAACTTTCTCAGCAAGTGATGGCCAACGATAACCCAATTGTTAACAACTCTTTGGTTCATCTTTTATATAGGGCAAAACCTAACAAATGCAATGTATGTGGTAAGAGGTTTGGTAATGATGTTGAAGAGAAAAGGTTACAAGCAGAGCATTTAGATTGGCATTTTAGAATTCATAAAAGAATGAAAGGATCTGAAGGTACAGTTGGATCAGGCACAGGAATGGGAGCAACAGCTGCCCAAAAAATATTCAATCCAGAAATTGGTATCTTCATGATTCACAATGGGTGGGTTTTAAAGATGAAGAAATTGTTTCCACTAATCGTACGACCGATCAGAATTTGACTTTGGCTAATCTAGATGCACAATCAACTAATCGTCAATCTTCAGAGCCAGTGGAAGAAATCAAATCACAAGAGACTATCGCCGTTGATGAAAGTATTCTACGGAAAAATACGTTATTGTTCCTGAATTGGCTGAAGATATGTCCTTCCAGTGTCCAATTTGCAAGGATGCTGTTACGGGTCTGTATGATGAAGACTTAGGAGAATGGGTTTGGAAAAATTCAATGGAGGCTGATGGAAAGTACTTCCATGCTACTTGTTATTATGAGGCCGTTAAGAACAACAGCGATTCTAATGTAGTACAGCTCGATTTAGAAAAATTAAAACATCTTGTAAGTGGGTAATGTAGTAATACTTTTAGTTGCATGTGTTTTATCTTACATAGGAATAATGGTGTCTTTATGAGTATCCAATTTATTCTACGGTAGGTAGCTGAGAATCATCCTAACGAGATTGTACTAGCAAAGTATAACTATGTTTATCGATGTAGAGGATGCTTACGTACATATTTATATTTATTACCCTCAGGGTTTTACGATGGTATTTAAAGAGTGCTGATTTTGGTGTTATTATCCTGAGTTTCCCATGGCTCGATCTACGTCGCCATCGAAACTATTTCGAGAGTAATCCGACGGATCTGATTTCTGAGGATTACTATTAGTATCTTTAATTTGTCTATTTCTCTCACAAGGTTTTCTATGACACCTTGATGTTCCCTATCCTTTTGAATTAGCAGATTTTTGTACATTTGGTGAATAGTTGCCGTTCTAGCTATATTCATCTGTTCTTCCCTTGCACTTTCATCACAGCGGTTATCGTACAGGGCAGAGAGTTTAGATAATGCTTCGGGAATAGAAATTGAATTCATAAGTCTCGCAGGATTGAGGTATTTTCTTTGCTGCTCAACTACAGTAGTTAAAGAAAAGCTCTTCTTTTCTCTTCCTCGTAAAGGTGCTGTAAGAGAACTATATCACTCTTTTGTTTCTCAGAAATGCTATTAAGGACTGCATACGCCGTCAAGGCACGGTGATATTTCTCAGAAATTTGATGATAATCGTCACTGACGTTAGTTTGATCACTTGGGGTTGAACATGAGTGTTTTGAATCCTTTCTTGCATATTTGCCAACTGCCTTTGTAATGATACGATTACATTATGTTGAGTCTGATTAACAAGTTTGTATTGTTCTATATGGGAATTGGCTCTTTCGACAAAAGCAACTGCATTCGCCGTATACGCTTTACTTGTTTCAACATCTCTTTGGGCCCTTGCTGATATATTTCTTTCCGTAGTTAATACACTCTTTAAGTTAGCGAGGCGTACATCTGTAAACTTTCTTACTTCTTTCAATTCATCTAATGAACGCTTTAAATCAGCTCGAAGATTTTTAACAAGTGGGATACTTTCTGGGTCTATCCCCAACCTTTCTGGGTCGTTCACAGAGGTGTTATTAATAGGCTCTTGATTCCCTTCAATTTCCTTTAATCTTTCAGAAATAGGGCCCTCTAATGAGTCTAGTTGTTCTTTTAATCTTAAAAATTTATTCGAAGGTAGAACTATTCCAAATTCGTCGTTTTACCGCTATTGTCGGTTGTTTCAAGCTCATCGTGTGCTTCGGTACAATCAGATGCACAAGTTTCGTCATCTGAACTAAATTCTTCTGTATCTATAGATTGATTAAAATCACTTGAACCGTTCAAGTCATTTACAACCCCACGACACATAATAGTATAACGATTTCGTATCTTTTCATTTTCCATTGTCATTTGTTTTACTTTACTGTATAATCTGTTAAGTTTAACCTCGTAATTCATAATTTCATCTCTTAATTCTTTCATGACATCATGGAAGGACTCATAGATTGGTCTTGGAGCAGAACTAGGGTCTTGTTTCGAATTTGTATTCAAGGTTTTGTGTGATCTGAGTCGTCTTCATTCATTGAAGATCCATCGCTAGTTTCAGGATTTGGTGACAAAATTTTCTTTAGAATCTTTTGGGATTTCACAAAAGAACTGCGATCTGATTCTACTACTCGATTTCGTTTCATAGATACATTGGAATAAATCCATCTATTATTTGAACTGATATCGTGAGGATCATTGGGTTTGACATTGTTGTTCGAGAGCTTATTAGCAGGTTCTATAGCATTGTCGAGAACCTCAGGGCCCCTTCTTTGCCACCATCCATTGTAAAATGAAATTAATTCAATGGTATAAGAGCACTACTTCGAGGAATGTGGGAATGTGGAGAACAAAGTCGTTGAAGATATTTGTACCTTGAAGTTTTACTTATTCTTTTCTTTTTCGCGAGGAAGACATTGAAATGTCAGCGACAGAAAAAATTAAAAATTAGAATACATATTGATATACAAGTTATTTTCTTCTTATTCTCTTTGCTCATTAAAACACACTACGCCTGAGAGCCTTGGGTTACTCGACTATTTTTCTTAGCTTTTTTTGCCAACTTAGTTCTCAGCTGTGCCATTTCAACTTCTTGCTCTGCCATGCATAATCTATATTGATCCGCAAGCTCAGATCTACGACTTAATTCTTTCTCTGAATATTTTAATTGTCCAGCTAGTGATGTAATTTGAATTTCCTGTAGCATAATATCCCTAGACAAGGTTAATATGATATTATGAGCAGCCTTTAGTTGTTCATCACGTTTGTCTAACGCATCGGATGCTTGCTTTAATAATTTTTGAACGTATTTGTCTTCCTCTCTTGAACATTTTGACTTGACTACTTTCTTGGGTGAGTTCCTCGTTAGTTTTGGAGAATTTTTCTCTGGTTCAGACCTTCTCTCTTCAGATTGTTGTTCTTCTTCCATTTGCTCTTTCGAGTTTTCTTTTCTTGTTCTCTATTTCGTCCTATTTCTGGTTCTTTTTACTTTCTGCTTCCTTTCCCTCTTCCTTCTCTATTTCTTCGGTTGAATCATCAATGTCCTCTTGAATTGAATCCTCTGAGATGGGGACATCCAAGATGGGCTCACGATCCTGCGCGTTTTCATCTATGTTCCATTCTCTTAGATCGATCCCAACGTCCTTCAAGTAGTTCAAGGCTCGTTGGAGAGACCATACACGGAATGAAGAACCTTGTTTTTTTCCAAAATTTCGTTCAACACTTTTTCATTCTGACCGTATAATATCACGATATCCACTTTCTTATCTAAAGAACCCGCTAATTTGATACAAAATTTATGCTGCAGTAATTTCTTCAACTGGAAGATCTGGTAAGCTAGGGAACTCTGTTGCTCAGCAGATAGGTTAGAAGAAGTAATGGGATAGAAGAAAATTGTACACGACATAAAACTTGCTAGAAGTTCACTTCTCCAAATTTCCTTGAGTGGTTCATTGCCCATACCAAGTTTAGGTTCATGAAGCGATATCCATGCTAATTTAGATCTTCTATCAAACTGTTGGTAGTAATACGCATGAGAAGTTTCGTAATTGTTTACTGAGCAGACATCATTCGTTACACTGACATCTGGATTACCTTCAAGAGCCCTGTGATTAGCGATACCTTTTCTATAAGTTGTGTAAAAGTCTCTTTATTAAATGTCTTCCTGTCCTTCAGTTTGGCAAGCGCATCTATAGCTACCTCACGATCATTTTACGCTTCTCCGCCATAGGATCCTTCATGGCAGGAATTAGCCTCCTAGGACTCGCAGGTCTCAGCAAGCCCGAACTGGGCGGCAGAACCTTGTGCTTTGGTCTTTTCTCTTCTTCATCATCAGACATGTAAACCACTTCAAGTCGTGAAGTTCCTGGATCTTCTGGTGGTCCCAATTCTCCTTCAAACGCCACTATACTACCTTGCAGAGAACGCTCCTGTTCCTCAGAATCGGAAACTCCGATTTCTCTCTCTCTTCACGTTCGTCTTCTCCGCCTTCCCTACGGCGAAGCAATTGCACAATTCTGAAATTCGAGGCGCTATCTGAATCCAGGTTTTCGGCCTCCGCTTGTTTAAACAATTTCAGTAAACTGAGTCGAGTCGAGTCATGTTCACCTTGCGATTCTACAACTTGCGGTGTCGTGTGTTCAGTTGAAGACGAAACAGAATCTTCATTCAACTGCGAATCTTTTGAACTTGGTCGCGATTCTGTCGCAATATATTCAGGAGAAGCTTTTTCGGCAACTTGTCGCTGTAAAGGATCCTTATTCTTTTCCTGTTTTGTTGATCTTGTACGACCGACTGCTTTTTACTTGAAACCATCTTCATGCTCGGTAGGATGTTGTTCGTCGAAATGTTGTTTGTTAGAATGTTGCTGTTGTTGCTGGTGTTGGTGCTGTTGAGATGACTTGGAAAATTCTGGCAATTCGACCAATTTATCCGGGGAGAGCTATTTATCTTTGTAGAAGAATTGATCTTCTTTGGAGATGTATTCGGTATTTGCTGTTTTGCGTAGAATTCAATTGGGGACGTTGTTCCTCCAACATTCTCTTCACCTTAGAAGTGAACGACCCACTGTTTGAAGAATTGACTTTTGGGATCAAACTTGTGTCCAGATTTAGCTTCTGCACAGAATTTGGAGAAATCGGATTTGGACGAGACACGGTATTGGGAGTTCTCATGGGCAAAAGCATGTCTCTTGATTTTTTAACAGTATTATGTGGGTCCTTTGATCCTCCTGATAAACTGCGATTCACCGTAAGATTATGGAACTTGGCGCTTCTAGACTTTAACATATCCATTAACCTCCCTCACTTTTCTTCTGTTGAACAGGCAGTGATTGTGATTTTTCCAAGCCATCTTTGCCTTTCCAGTTTTGTGGGCTAGGATGTGTATACCTAACGAGTTTAATGTTACGAGCGGCAGCCTCTTCTTCTTTACTCATTTTATTTATCTTGGTGAACCTTCTCTTATCTGGATCCATTTAACTTTGCTGCTGGAGTTTTCCCTTTGTTTGAAACTGAGCTTGAAAGTGGGAGACCACAGACGGAACGGTCGATCCCCAAATTTTAATTTTGAAAAAATGAAAAAAAAAAAATTATATCTTTATAATAGTGTAAAAGGGCATATAATAATTTTGAAAAGTTGATGCCATCTTGAACGTCGAAATTAAGTGTGTAATTTCTAGAAATACAAGCACAAGCAATTTGTATAAGGATCTAATTGATCTTGTTTTACATAAGCAATGACTTTTGAAGTGTGTGTAGCCAATGTCATTTTGTGAGAGCTTTTGGATAGCTATGCAATAATGGAATGACTCTTCAGGCTGTACGGTTGTGCTTTCGTGTATATGCTTAGACAGCGGCGGCTCTTTCTTATTTACTCTTGTAGCTTAGATGTGTAGTTTTCTGGTGTACGGGTTTTATATTGCCATTTAAGAGAAAGTAAGATCAAAATAACGTAGTCAGAAATATCGGTTAGTTACTAGAGAGGCCTTGTTGACAGGTGCGCTATAACATGTGTCGTATCGACAAGAATCGGATGCCTCGATTGGTTCGATAATCGTGGTGTACGGGTTTAAAGAAACTTTACTCGCTGGAGAGCCCGGTGTGTTGGGAGGAACACACAAACAACGTGAAAAATGCACAAGACTAGGTGTCTTCCGGTGGACAGATACTGGTGTATGCCTTCTTTTATTTTGAGCAATCTGTGGTCTCGGCGGTAACTGTGGTATAAAATCACGTGATTTTTATTTTGTTAGGTTTGCAGGTGAGATACGTATGGTTTAGAATTGATATATCGCATCCTTATGTGGTACGTTGTAGTCAGTTTCAGCTTCTTTCGGAGATTGAATTTAGCTGCGAGCCTTCCGTGCGTACATGTATCCGCGCATTATAAATCTTTAGCCTCTTTCGTATTTAGTGATTTTAGTGTTGGTTTATCCGAATAAAGATTTCAGAAATTCCGAAATACAATAAATTTTAACGGTTAAGGGAAGAATGATAGCTGCATGTGGCTTTTATCTAGCTAGTACCGGAAGAGTTCAGAAATATCATCGTTCACCTCACCGTTGATTCTACCGTAGACACCTTTTGGTTTTGAAGACATCTGATGGTACGTAAAGCATGATGGCGGCTATTTTAAGGGTTGAAAAATAAACTGAATAAAAATGAGAATATATAAAAAGCGGAGCCGCTGAGGACTAAAAGTTTAGCGTTTAAAATTAAGCGGTTCACAGAAGTTACGATGACATCAGCCTACAGTTAGTTCAGTGGCGAGCCCTGTGGTTCAGTAGGCTCATTATTTGGAGGCAGTCTAACGGTAAAAACATATTAGGATATACAATTCAAAAAGGAGCAGTGAGGGTCAAGTTAGGAAATTAGGTTTGTATGTTGTTAGGTTGTTGTTGTTGTTGTTGTTGTTGTTGTTGTTGTCTTTGAAAGAGTACCTGGTTTTAATTGAATGTTTTGTTCGTGACAGTTACAATTCCATGCTGAAAAACAAAACAAGACTGATCGAGGAAAAGGGAAACAAAAGGAGATTTCGAAAAATAGGATGTACAGCAGTGAGTCTTGACAAAAATTCAAGGATTTAATTTATTACTAAGGGAACTTCAGCATATCCTATGTATTAAAGTGCACGTGAAAGATTTGAACCCCTTCCTTCCCTTTTCTCCCTTAAAAAAAAAAAAAAAGATAAGTTAACCGCCGAATTAATTTTACACAATTTTGTTTCTTCCCCTTGCCTTAGCAACAGTAGTGCGTGCAATTGTGTGTTTCTCCCCATAAGAGAGAAGAAACGTACTATCTATATTAACCCTACTTTTTCGGCTTTCCCTCTTTGTTTGCTTCTTTGCTTTCAGGAAACCATTTTGAGAAAAGCAAAACTCCCCATAAAGAGTAAAACAAAACTAACGGGACATACATATAAAGGGACAGCCCGATGCCATCACCCCTTGAAAGGTTTTCAACTAGCGGCGTGGGAAAAGTTCCTTTTCCTTTTCATCTTATTTTATCACAAGCTAGCAAATCAACAAGTTGGTCGGGTGAAGAGAACTATAGGTTAGCCAAAAGCCACTCAGAAACATTAGAAACTGAACTATATGGGTCTTCTTACTCAACGTAAGGAACATAGGGTTCCAGACCTATCTCGTTACGATTACTATTACCAGCGTAAGGATGACTACAATAAGTCACCACGCCTTTCGGCAGCTGCTGCTTATGCTGCATCGCGTGCCAGAGGTAATCCGGTCTTAGTACAGCAGCGTTCACAGTCTTTACACAACCTCGCAGGGTTGTGAGGACAAGGCCTCGTACTAAATCTAGAGGTGCTGCAGAGGATAGAGACGCTGCAGAGTTTTTAGAACCAATTCTATTGTAACAAATTCAAAGGCTCAGGACACTAAAGGAAGGTCAAAGAGTATGACTAGAAGGACTATCAGACGTATTAATGGTGTGGACTATATGGAGACCGTTACTACCACGCCGTTGGAAGACGAGGATAACGCCCGTCATTTTAGCGAATTTTCTGAGCCCATGGATGGCCATGAAGATGAATATCCAGCAAGAAGAGTTAGGAGAGTCAGAAGGACGGTGCAATCTTCTCCAAAGAGCGTTCGCAGTGCAAGGACCCAGAGGGGTCCGGCAAGTCCAGCAAGTCCACCTAGGAGTCCTATTACCTATCAGCAAGCAGATGCTTATCAGTATGGAGAGCAAGTGCCAGCCGAGTCAGAGTATGGACCCCCACCCGCTGTGCCAGCTAGTGTTTCACCATCAGCATCAGTTCGTCGTACAGCAAGTACTTCGAGGCCCGTTCGTTCCAAATCTACAAAGTCTGTTCGTAAACCTGTTTCAGGGTTACAGTCGTCTGCTGTTGCAACCACCTTAGATGACAGGCGTTTAACAGAACAAGAAATGTATGCCAGAGCGCTTGAAATTGCTCAGCGAAATGTGTACAGTGGAAGTGATTTTTCGCCGGAGATACTTGATGGTGCTAGTTCTCAGGACGGACAGGGAATTTCTAGAATGGGTCAAAGGTCACTAAGAAGAGACAACGGTAGAAGCAAAAGAAATTTACACTATTCAACAAGGATAGAGATGCAGGTGCAAGAGGTGGATTGTTGGCAGCTGAGGCTCCCCGTGCCTCGGGTGCTTCTTCGTTAGACAACCGTTTGGGTCAAAACATCGATGCATCGGCTTCTTCTGCTTCAAAGAAGAACTTATCGGACGAAGAGATGTATGGTCAGGCATTGGCTATGTCTCAAAGCAAGGCACAACGTACTTATGGAGAACCTGAATCAAGGGCCCGTCAATCAAATTTCGGTGCTGCTGAAAGGGAAATGCGTTCACCACACAGTAATGCAAACGCTTCCTTTGTCACACCAGCCCAAACAATTGATGAAAATTACGAGGATAACTTCCAAGATGCCGAAAATTACGATGGTGAGTGGAAGGATGCACGTTCGAAGGTTGGCGCTCAAGGTGCTTATGATTATCCAGATGAAAATGATGATCGTTATGATTTTGAGGAGCCCGAGGCTCAACCTGAATACAAATCTGCTGGGGTAAATCAGCCGCAGTTAGAAGCTGAAGAGGTTGAGCCGGGACTCGAACAGGAGTATGTTGATCCTGAGCGTTTACCTAAAGCTTCAACTGATTATGAACCTGAGTATCAAGCGGAAGAGCCATATGAGCCAGCCTATGAAAGGGGTGAACAAGAAACAGAGCCATTTAGAGGAAGTGGTGGTGGCTACTCCGGACGTTCAGGCGTGGCAGAAAACATCGATGAAGATCTGGTTCCACCTAGAAAGAGTGCTGGTTCCGGCCTTGCTTCCCAATTGACACTACCAAGAGCGGGTTCTCCAATCGTATTGCATCTCCTGAAGAAGTTAGGGCTGGTGATTTGCAAGCATCTGGTGTGCATAATGTGGGCTCTTCTGGTCGTTCACCTAGACAACAAACTGTGCAATCGCCACTGGAAGATTCTGCAGCACGCGGTGGCTTCGATAGCGAAGCTGATGTTAATGGACCTGGTGGTGGTAGTGCTGCTGCCGTTGGTGGTGTTGCTGCTGCTGGTGCTAGCAGGCGTAAATCGAAGGGTTTCGGTTCTGGTCTTTCGAGGTTCAAAACCAGAAAATCTTTGTTTGGTGGTAAACCAGATGAACAACCGCTACCTGATCTACCACAAATGAATTTGCCTCAAGCGGAACACGGAGAAACCGAAGCTGGTTATGTTCAGACTCAAGGGCCGCAATATTACGAGGATACTGCCAGGGAAAGCCGTCCAAAGAATAAAATCAAGTCGATGTTCAATAAGGTGGTCGAATTTGGTGCCGAAAACAGTGGTTACCAGCCTCCACGTGAAGTGAAAGAACAGCAAAAGTAGAAAAATTTGGTGCAGGCGCCTTGAGGGAAGGTGATAGTGGCGTATCTTATGCTAATCAAGGGAAAGGTACTGCTTTAGGCGGTGGTGTCGATACTGATGGTCCTGCTTCTGGTGGCGCTGCTTTGGGCAATCGTACTGCTAGTGGTGCTGCCACTGGTGGTGGCTCAGGATGTCCCTGCAGGGACATCCTTGGGTGGCATCGGTAATAAAGGTGGCGGCTCTCATCCATGGAGGCGTAATGCCCAACCTGTTAGTACCGCTGATGGTGGTGCTGCTTCTGGAAGGACGCCTTATGCTACTACCACTCCTCAACAACCAAGTAATGACTTTGGTGTCGCAGCCCCTGCTGGAGAAGAAGGAGTATCTTCAGGTCACGGAGTCGAACAGTCAGCTGACGAAGGTTATGCCGATGGGTTTGCAGATGGTTTAAGAGATAGTCAGTACCAAAGTGGGTACGACAGAGCTGAGAAAGCTAACGGAGCCGGCGGTGACGTCGCCGCTTCAGGTGTTGGTAGTGGTGCTGCTGCTGCCGACGTCAACCCTGAGGATGTGTCTGATGGTGTTGAGGAAAACTTTGTTGACCGTTATGGTGTTCAAGAGAAACTAAACCAAGCTAAGGAGAGTTCGTGGGGGCAAAAGCCATAGGCAAGGCAGAGGATACTGCTCAGAGTCAAGCTAAAGAGCAGAAGGGCAATCTGTTCAAGAAGTTGTTCAAGAAATGAGAGTTTGTTTGATCGAAATTCTTTAATTTTATCTGTTTGTAGACTAATCTTCTTTGTTTTATCTAACTAAATGTATTATTAATAATAGTGCCTAGATTTGGTTCTTTTAAGGGGATTGCCTCCCTGAGGGAGTGCTGTTTTCGTTAGGGGAGAGAAGAAGTACTTTGTGCTGCAGATATTGCAAAAAATGCTTCCAATCAGATTCGAACTGATGATCTCCACATTACTAGTGTGGCGCCTTACCAACTTGGCCATAGAAGCCGAAGACTTTGTTGAGGGTCTCTTAGAGTGTCGTGTATTTATGGATTAATATTTTCAAAAAGACACTTAATAAACTCTCTATTTCTTTCAAATTGCAAAGTTCAATTCATATACAAAATTTCTTTTGTGCTTAGTAAGGCTTATAGGCTCTATCTACAATATTGTGTTTTGATATGTCTCGTGTGTTTACGTCTTGTTGCTAAAAGATAGTTTTCGATCAGCTCGCAAGGTGCGAGAGGGACTGGGAATCAATCTTAAAACCTAAACAAAGCAAATAGTAACACGGTCAACGAAAACCTCCTTTAACACTCCCAAACCCAACAACTACACCTTCCGTAGCCCTCAACGCTCTACAAGTAACTCCTAATACGCAACACTCGTTACTATAGTACAAACCGAAAACCTATAAAATAAAAACCATTATATAGACCCTTACAATTCTTGAGAAGCCTTGCCAGGTTTGGCGCTCTTCTTTGGGAGCAAGTTTTGGTGAATGTTTGGTAGCACACCACCTTGAGCAATAGTGACATTACCCAACAACTTATTCAATTCATCATCGTTTCTAATAGCTAATTGCAAATGTCTTGGGATAATTCTCGTCTTCTTGTTATCTCTAGCAGCGTTACCAGCCAATTCTAAAATTTCTGCGGCCAAATACTCCAAAACTGCTGTCATGTAAACTGGAGCACCAGAACCGACTCTCTGAGCGTAGTTACCCTTTCTCAAGAGTCTGTGGACTCTACCGACAGGGAAAGTCAAACCTGCCTTTGCAGATCTAGATTGAGAAGCCTTAGCTGCGGATCCTGCTTTACCACCTTTACCACCGGACATTGTTATATCTGTTGTATTTGTGTTTGTTGTCTATATACGTGAGAGTAACAAAAGCAGATGAAACAAGATTCCGCATACCACGAGTAACTCTCCCGTTTATATACCGTTGCCTTCCGTAGGGATTTGCCACTGAGTAAATCCCTGTTCCACTTTTTCTCACCCGGTGTGAAATAACTGGAACGTTAGAATTCGGTTCCAAGAACTATTAAAAGCGACCATAGTTGATGAAAATTAATTTTCTCTTAACTATCGGTATCGGCCCCGTTACCCAATTCAGTAACTCTATTCTGAAAAATTCGCACCTAGGGGCGAAAAATAGGTACACTATTCAATTTAATAAAGAGTTCCAAAAGGTATAAAAGGAGACGGCCTATTGGAAAATGACAGAGGTTATTTCTCTAACTTACACACCAGTCAAGTCATTAGATTCAAACCAAACACAATACGTATAAATCGAAATGTCTGCTAAAGCTGAAAAGAAGCCCGCCTCCAAGGCCCCAGCCGAGAAGAAGCCCGCTGCTAAGAAAACCGCTTCTGCTGTCGAATCCAAAGGTAAGAAGAACAAGGCAAGAAAGGAGACCTACTCCTCTTACGTTTACAAGGTTTTGAAGCAGACTCACCCAGACACGGGTATCTCCCAGAAGTCCATGTCTATTCTCAACTCCTTTGTTAACGATATCTTCGAAAGAATCGCTACCGAAGCTTCTAAATTGGCTGCTTACAACAGAAAGTCTACTATCTCTGCTAGAGAAATCCAAACTGCAGTTAGGTTAATTCTACCAGGTGAATTAGCTAAACACGCTGTTTCTGAAGGTACTAGAGCTGTTACCAAGTACTCCTCTTCGACTCAGGCCTGATTGTAAGAAGTAGTTAATTATGGGTTAATTTATATAATTTGTACAATAGCAATATAATAGGTATAATCAAGGAGCCTGGAGCTTTTTAACACTATAAACTAAAGATATAGAGCTTAATCTTCCCGTACCTTGGCGGTTAATTGTCTTGTCACGTTTTAGCTTCTGTCTTGTCATGCTTATTACTAATGAAAACACTTTTCATTGGCTGAGAGCAAACATCCAAACCGGGTAACCCTGAAACAGATTTTTGGTTGTGGTAGATCGAATAGAACCCAAAGATCAAATAAAAGGAATACACATCGAATACACACTTGGAAGAAACTTCGCGTGTTGTTTGTGTGTCTTAGACTTGAAGGTTATTTCTCATTTATCGGTTATAAGATTAAGAGTGTTGTGACTAATATTAACGATTGGACTTAGATTTGTTCATTTCAATACGTTTATTAGTGTGTACTATCCACTTTGCGATAATAGGGTTAAAGGTAAAGTTAAGGTAAAGAAACCAAAAACATATAATCATAGTATTTTGCTTCCACAGACGCAGTTATCGAGATGTCAATAGTAGCTATTAAAAACGCGGTTTCAGATTATGTTTCTTCAAAGAAAGACTCTAATAAAACCGCACCCCTTCTAACGAACGATAATGGCTCCCACGTTTCTCAAAATGTATACGGATCAATGAACGGTGATTTAGAAAACGGTAACGGAAGCTCTTCACAAGGTAATGCTACGGGGAAGAACAATTCATCTGGATCCGACAGAGATGTGGATAGCTTGGGAGGTTCGTCTGACAACAATAACAACAATAACAACAACAATAACAACAATAGTTCACACGGTGGTGGTGGGTTATTCAATAGCGTAGACCCCGTGTAATTAGTGATTTAGTGATTGGGTTAAGTGACGGTTTAACTGTCCCATTTGCTCTGACGGCAGGTTTGTCATCGTTGGGCAATTCAAAATTAGTTATCACAGGTGGATTTGCAGAATTAATTTCAGGTGCTATTTCAATGGGTCTCGGTGGTTATTTAGGTGCTAAGTCTGAAGGTGACTATTACCACGCTGAAGTTAAGCAAGAGAAGAGTGCTTTTATGATAATCCAACTATGATTAACCACGAGATTGAAGATATTCTTTGGAAATTAACCCGAATTTCTCTGATGAGACCATCTTATCGTTCATCAAGGATTTACAACGAACCCCGAATTAATGGTTGATTTTATTATTCGGTACGGTAGAGGTTTGGAGGAACCCGCGGAAAACAGACAGTTGGTCAGTGCTGCTACGATCGGTGGCGGTTATTTAATGGGTGGATTAGTACCATTGTTACCTTATTTCTTTGTCCAACATGTAGGAACAGGTTTGATATGGTCCATTATAGTAATGGGAATTACTTTATTTTGGTTTGGTTACCTAAAGACTCAAGTATCTATGAGTGACGCTTGCACTTTGGGTAAGAAAGTTTCTGAAGGTTTACAAATGGTCGTGGTTGGTGGTGTAGCAGCTGGTGCTGCTTTCCTGCTGGTCAAGACTCTGGGATAGAAAATGTACAAAACAAACAAACAAACAAACAAACGACAAAACAAATGAAAAATCAAACTAAATTCTGTCGTCTAGTCATTCTATAACAACATTCATCGTTTGATGATTTTTTTTTTCCCTCTTTCTCTTTCTCTTCCCGAAAGGTTAAGCAAAGGGAAATTAGTGGGAGTATTATTCTTATCCTTGTTACCATAGTTATTGCCCACACGAATCAGTTGAATATATTTGTCTGTAATAAATCTCTTGGAATGTCCGTCCGCGCCTTTAGCCCTTTTCCCAGATCTTCTTTTTCTTCCTGAATGTATATTATTGTTACATATATAAATATAACCGAAGGTCTTCTATTTACTTTACTTATACTGATTGATTTCCCTAGTGCTGCTTTTCCTCTCTCATTTTGTTTCTAGCATGGTCTTCAAAGTTTCCACATCAAACATAGAAGATCCATCCTTAAGAACTTGTGCAATCATAACTAGTGAGTTACTTGTAAAATCAGGAGCATCTCTCAAGGAATTTATATCATCACCGTAATTTTCAAATAATAATTCCAAGTAAGAATTCTTAAGATGCAATGTGGCTTGTGACTCTTCTTTTGATTCATGAATCTTCTGCTTAGCATCATCAATCGCTTCATTAACCCTTTGTAAATCCATGGAGACATCATCATTATTCCGCGTTGATTTGTCATTCAGTTCAGTTCTTGTAAATGGAATTTTGCTCAAAGACTCTTTTGTAGTTTCAGATAAAACTTCAGATCCTGCTTTTGAGCTAGCGTCTGGAATTTCCACGTCCTCATCATCTGATAACCCGTATTCTGTCTGGGGTGCATCTTTTATGCCAGTATCAGATCCCTGTGCGTCTCCCTCTGATGAAGAATCTGAAGAGTCTGAAGAATCGGATACCTCTGTAGTTCTTCTCTTCTTCCGTCTCCTCGACTTCTTAGCAATATTTTCCGCAGTTCTAAGATCACTTTCTACCATCAATCCACGAAGCAAATACCGAATACCTTTATTTCTGGGATAGTTGCGTATTTAATCGGGTTCTTGTTCCCATCCTCATCTCATCTCATCTCATCTCATCTCACCTTCTCTGATGGCTTAATTAATTTTTTATATCTACAGGGTAACATCGTTTGATAGCGCCGCACGACTATATTTTACAGCAGTAACTCAAATATATAACTTCTACCTGTTACAAAATTTTATCCATCTCTACTAATGCATAATCCAAAATATAACTGTTTTCGACAAGACTTTCCACACGAGCATAATGTCTCTTACTGTAAGGTAAAATAGCCTCGACAATTTGTACCATTCCAGGTATTTCGCTTAATTCCGAAATGTTATGTTGTAATAATATGCACCTAACAGTTCTTTGTGCGACACTGTGGGTTCTAGAATTGGTGTTCCAATCTCTGCATCTTTTCATCAACAACAGCAGCTTTTCATTGCTCAAATTAGAAATCGTTTGATCCAATTCCCTGTTAAAGATTACTCGAGAATCTTTTCTTTCATCATCATCCATGCTACCCAGGGATTGCTTTAGGACATTAAACAATCTCAAGGGATGATCCAAAGTGATAGCAAGTAAAAGGCATTGGTCCAATCACCTTGTGATAGATAATTTTGTAACGATTGTTCCTGTTCCACTTTCAAATGTTGTTGTTCATTATGCTGTTGTCTTTCTTGTTCAGTACTATCTTTCCAGAATTGAAACACACCATCCGCATCAGCACTTACAATCAGGTCACCATCACCAGCGACACAAAGAGCCCATATCCTATTAGCATGCCCATCCAATGTCTTTACACATTCACCAGTGTTGCAATCCCATATTTTAATCAGACCATCGGCACTACTGCTAACTAACTGAGTCTGTTTGTTGATAAATGAACACCTCTGTACCGCATTTGTATGACCTTCAAAAGTCTTCACTACGGAAAAGTGTCTAAGGACCATATTTTTATGGTCTTATCACCAGAACATGTAGCGATTAATTTTTCATATTGACAGAATGCAACATCCCACAAACCTCTTCTATGGTTCGCCAACGTTGCTCTCACTTCGCCGGTCTCTAAATCCCAAATTTTACAAGTCTTGTCATAGGATGCTGTAGCAAAAGTAGAATCATTTGGTGCTACCGATAGTGCATTTATGTCCTTTTCATGAGCTCTACGAGTGTATTCCGACACTCTAACAACTTGCATTTCAAAATTTCCCCAGAAGTGACTGGTCTGGGAACTGCCCATTTCTTTACAGTCAGATCGTTAGACGCGGTTAGGATAAACTCTGGCCAACCTCTATGGATAACATTTGGCAAACCAACTGCAGTAACCGCTGACGAGTGTCCTTCAAATTTGGCATACGGTACAAATTTACGATATTCTGGTTGGTACCACCATAATATGGCGGTATTATCTTTGGAAGCGGTTGACAACCAAAGACCATCCTCTGTAACGTCTACAGCATTTAGCAAGTCCCTATGACCTTCATACAATTCTACGTCGATAGGTAAACCTCCTTCCATAGACGCTGGAATGATTCTTAAGGTTGAGAATTGGTTGCCAAGGCCAGCTTGTCAAGTTCAGGTCCTACAAAATTCATATCTGCAATTGTACCATGGTTACCAGCAATGTGTGATTCAACCTCTATGAAGGAACTTTCACTCTCTAATGCCTTTTCTAAATTTATTAACGCTAACGTTTGATCAGATAGAACCATGTATAATTTAGAATGATCTAAAATAGATAGAACACCCACAACGAACAGTTCTTCGACAGGTTTATGCGTCCTCTTCACGGCTTTGCCACTCTCTAAGGATACTAATTGTAAGACAGCATCACCACCAGCAGTATATATAAATTCAGAGTTTGCAAATCCACATGATTCAACTTGCTGGTTTACTGGAAGAGTCTTTAGTAAAGTGCATTTTTCTTTAAATTAAATTTCCAATAGTTAATAATATCATCTCTACCACCTGAAATTAGAAATAATTCGGATTCTGTATCATTCTTAAATTCATGGAAATCTATACCTCTAACAGCTGCGGTGTGTTCTTGAACGGTATGAATACACTTCCTCTTGACTAAATCCCATATTTTAACCATACCATTAGTATCACCAGATGCTAACAGCCAAACCTCACTATTTTGTTTACCATAGAATTTAATACTGGAAATTGTTCCACCATGTCCCTTTAGAGAATGAGTGACATATCCATTTTCAACATCTACTACGGTAATAGAACCATCAGTACCACCAATAGATAGAAGTGTAGAGGTAGAATCTGAATCGACCACATAAGAGGGTGATGAAATTTTCATCGATCTAACTACTTTGCCTTCTTGAAGATCAAATATCTTTAAAAGTTGAGCTTGTGATACAAAACATAGATATCTGGAATCGGCGGTAAGTTTTAAGGCAGTAATATCTTGCTCGTCATCATTTTCAATAGTATACAATGTTTTCCTTTCAGGAACTAACTGAATAATGTTAATTTCATCAAGGACAGGCGTAGCCAATATTGAACCATCAGAGGAAACTGTAGCGACAGCACCACTACCAGCGTATATTGGATTTAATACGGTATTTGAATAACTTGACTTTAAATCCATTATGAACCTTTACAGAACACACCTTTATCCTTTCTATTCTTCGAGAGTTGACGCAATTAGATGAGATGAGATGAGATGAGCTCAAAATTTTTCACCTTTATTACAGAGCGCTGACAAGAAAAAAAAGTTCCCATGCCCATTTTATTGTATCTCAACCCAAAAAAAGAAAAACAACAGATATATACAATTCAAGTTAAGGATAAATTTTACATAGACCAGAAGGCCATTTACCGATACTAAAGAATATGTCACACTTCTCTTTTAAAAAATTCAATAAATAAAATACAGTTGTTTATCAAAAAAAAAAAAGAAAAACAAACACAAACAAACCCAGATAATGTTAAATAATAATAATAATAATAATAAAAAATAATAATTGAAAACTAAACTCCGTCCATCTATTATTGTAAGGTTTCATTAAATTCGAAAGCATTGGATGTAACTCCGCTATTGTTAAAAACCTTCAATGTCTGCTAGCGCACTTTCACTAAATAGCCCATTCTTTGTGAATCTTAAGTTTTCTGCCGCTGCTTCTACCATACTTTGGCGACGTCTCCAAAAGGACGACGACCCATATCATTTAAATCGACCGGTGCCGTTAAAGAGGCCAGGATATCTCCATCAGTGATTTCCATGGCACCGTTATCTTCTTGAGAATTATTCTCAAAATATCCAACGTTATTCTCCAAAGATCGCTATTGTCATTACCCAAGATTTCATGAATCTCTGCCAAACCAACACTTTTAACGGAGTCCTTCCTTGGCATTTGTCCTTTGTTCTCCTGCTGCGCATCCTCAATTGCACGATCCATAATAAAATCTGAGTCTGGAAGTTGTAGAGGCTTCCCTTCATCTGCATCAACCTGTTCATGAGTTTGCATACCATTTTGCTTTTCAGCACGTTGTCTGTCTCGTTTCAATTTCAAAAGTCTCTTTCTCTTCTTCAACTTTCTCTTCTTCTCATTCTTTTTCCTTTGTAATTCTTTGACTTTATCTATCTTTCTTCTTGTACGCTCACTTCCAATATAACCAATAGGCACCCGTCTTGTAGAATTTGCAGGTAACATAAATTCATCGTCTTCTTGAGAATTAACACCTTTATTCCTAAAGGCAGACAAAGGAACCGCAGGTCTTTGATACCAATCGGAAGCAACTTGAGAATATGAAGGAGCAGCTGCATCGTCATCTTCCAGCTCACTCATATTCAAAAGTTCGTTTAGAGTTAATTCATCTCCGTTAGCAGATGTAGCTTCATGAGAAGAATGATATTCCGGGCTTTGAGATTGCGCTCTTTGTTGCTGTTCTAATAAATGCTGATGTTCTTGTATCAAGGGGTATAAAGATTTAGTAGAAAGACCGTCAATAATGGTAAAGGGCTTACTATCGGTCTCCCAAGTTCCCAGCTTGGGAGGCTTTAATCCGACAACATTCGCACTAACGACCTCCTTGGCCTTGGTACCAATATTTTTACTTCTAGAACTGGGAGGTGGTAAGTTATCATCCTCATCTGTAGATTCATCATTAGCATAAGTTACGGTCTCCATAACATCCTCCTTACCTTCCTCCTCCTTTTCTTGCTTATCGAGATCTGTATCATCGGTCATCATTTCGAGTACGAAGTAGATGCATCATCTTCACTGTAATGAAAATAGAACGAATCTGGATCCAAATCATCTATATCAATAAACACATTGGTCACACTGGAATCTTCTTGTAATTCATCATCTGTTTCTCCAAGTCCCAATTCTAACCCTTCAGATGCCGATTCCACAGGTTCATCAGATTTCGCTTCACTGTTCTTATGACTTTTTCATCCTTAGTAGTCATCTCATCATCAGAGTCATCACTGGAAGGTATATTGGCAATATCCATCAGTATATTATCATATTCATCATCAGAACTGATATCAGAAGCAGCGGCCGAACCCAAGCGACGCAGAGGAGAATCGAAATCTAATTTTTCTTCAATTCTAAACTTCCATCATTGAACCCACTCTCACTATCGTCCTGATCGTTATTGAGAAAACTCCAAACATGAACTCCTCATCATTGTAATCAGACTTCGCCTTCTTGATTCCCGATTTCTTCAACTTATTACGTTTCTCTTTAAGTTGTTTACGTCTCTGCACACGTTCTTTCCTCTCTATCCTTTTGGCTTCTCTTCTTTTCTTTCTTACCATTTTTCATCAGAAGTGAGCAACGGCAAAGATGTTGAAAGACTGAGTCGAGGTTCGCTACCATCTTCGCAATAGTAAAGACTAGCAAACTTCGGATCTTCGAAAAAGGCATATCAAAGACTGACATCATTTCATCATCTTCATCATTACTTTCATCGTTTTCATCTACAGATTTATTTTGTTCAGCCGCTGATACACTCATAGTTTCCGCCGGATCCGATCCAGATTCTCTTATGCTACCGTCAAACGAAATATCATCATCATTTTGTAATGCTGAAATCATATTTTCTTCTTCACGAAGAACGTCACCATCTTCATCCTCATTGGGATCTAACCCATTTTCAATACCTACCAGATCATCTTCATCTTCGATGGCATTGAAATATGCATCTTGATCAATATTGTATTCAGAATCTTCAGAATCTGAGAAATGCGGTACATGCAACTGGTTTAGGTTGTCTTCTGGTTGAATTTCTATAGAGTTGTTATTGGTGGTATTATCTGCATCCTGCACTTCTTCACCAATGTCTTCTTCACTGTCCTCATCATCAGCCTTACCAAACCTTATCCCATTATCATCCTTTCTGAACTTAAACGATAAAGCCTCAGTATTTGCAGTCTCTTCATCTAGATCACTAACATCAGTGGAACTTACAGCTTGTTCGTTTTCCGCTGTGGGAGCAGTAGGATCCAATACATCCTTTCTATCAGGTTGTCGCCTTTCCGTAGATAACTTTTGGAATCTCTTTCTTCACCTAAGCTCGAACCATCTCTTTTCAACGCAGACAATGCCTTCATAGATCTTTTCTTTCTCTGTGCCTGCAGTTTAACAAAATCTATATCCTCTTCTGAAGAACTGGTATCATTACCTTCACTCTCAGATTCAGAATTTTCATCGTTGTCATCATCCTCATCTTCGTCGGATTGCCCATCGCCATCTACTTCCTCGTCTTCACTAGAAACAGCTTGTTCAGGTACAGGCCTTTTGCTGCCATTTATATTTTCATCTTCATCCTCATTCTCACCTTCATCGTCATTATTATCATGGTAATCCTCTTCCTCCTCTTCTTCTTCCTGAATGTCAGAGGTATGACGTATCAGCTTACTTCTCTTCCCCCGCATTATTAGATATACTTTTAGCTCTGCTTCTTCTTCTCTGTTGGTTCTTAAGATCTACATCCTGTTCATCCACATCAGATTCCTCACTAGCTGAAGACTCTGAACTGTATAAAAGACTAAAACGCCTGGGCCTCGCAACAGGACCTAAATTATTGTTTTGTGGGTATTTCTTCGCCAAAGGTCCTGGTAATTTTTACCAACTTGCCCACTATATAAGGGACTTTTCGAGAGCTGCCACCCTCTGTCATAGCCTTCTACCTAATTTTAACTTTAATAATAGGGGTTAGCTTCCTCAAATGTTCTATCCAATTCTAATTGATTGATCTTTTTGATTTTTTCAATGTCTTTTCAACTCTTTGGTATAAAAAACTTTTAACCCTGCCAATTAACAATGTACTGGGTAATTTTATCCAAAGAATTTATCTAAAACCTCTAATCTACTTCAAAAGCCTTTTTCTTCTTCTGCTAGACAATTTTCTTTTTGTTCGTTATTACATCAAAGATTGTTGAGATGAGCTATGAAGGGAAAATTTTCAATTATTTTTTTATTGAAGGACAAAGACAGAGCACATGATATTTCTACACATGATCTGGATCATCAAGAATGGGGTGTGATGAGTTCAAAATACCTATATCCAACTTGTAGATAATACAGCTCATATTAACGATTGATTCTAAATACAATGGACTTGAACCAGTTCCCATTGGAGATTCTCTGGAAATTACTACTATTATGCCCTTTGGAATTACGACTGGTTAGTAGGACGTTTTATCATTTGCATAATGAATTATACAGGGAAAAACCTTGCAGATAATACGTACTGTTGATAAAGGAGGAAGGTTTTGGAATGAGTTGAGGGACCCAATTGTAACGTATATCAAAAGCTTAGACTTTTACGGAAGGATGCTAGACTCGCTTACAGAATATCAGGGTTTACAAAAGAATTTGTCGATGACTCGTGGTTTCTTATTTACAATGCACTAAGTTCTCCGTTAAAATGTTGGAACGATCCTGCGTTATGCTCGAGAGATTCTCTTGATATGCAAAGACCCATATATGTTGGCGAATGTGTAGTACCTGTTGATTGCCATAATGGACACGTTAGAACCAAGACTAGACGCAACATACCTATCAATGCATGGTTTTATCGATAAACCAACAGCAGCATCTAAGATTCCGGGGCTCGTCACTGAAGTAAGACAATCGCAATACAGTGCTTACAAGAAAAGAAGCACACAAGGGAATATAGCGGATTTTATCAAGGAAAAAGGTGTATACTGCTTCAATTTGGGGTGTCTACCGAACATCTGCTTGGATACACCAGACCAAAATTTTAACGGTCACTGTTTCTGCCCATTTGAAATAAGGCTAATGGAAGTCGGAATGGCACCGCCGACTTATTTTGAAAATTCCGAAATTACGTTCTTAGGTTACGATTTCAACAACTATAGCAGTGGCCAACCATGGATGCTTTTAGATGTAACCAAGATTTTGAAGGAAGCATCTTTAATCCATTTGAAAGTTATTTGGCACAAAGCCTTGCAAAGTTTACTGGTGCATTTCCTTTTAATCATATCGATTACTCTTCGGATACGATTGACACAAGAAAGCCTATTAAGCCTTATTTCGATCCTAGTCAAAAGCCATTAGAAATTTTATATACAGGTATCCAAAAGTTCAGCAAGATTTGGATAAGGAATGGACGGCGGCAGATTGGAGAGCTCCACATCTAATCGAATAAATGTTTTACTCAATTTCTATGATGATATAAAAGTGCTTTCAATTACAGAGATCCCCTTCTCTTCACCATAGTCTGAGGCTTGACAGTATTGGTAGATGTAAGGTTTAATGTGAGCGATATTTCCGGCCAAACCTTTCACTATAGAGGGTAATTCACCCATAATATCGTATCGATTTACTAATCTTAAATTTTGTTCGACAAACCCCATGGGAAATTCAATCTGAGTCGGATAGTTATAACCAGTTTTATTATCTTTAGTGGTGGCTTTGAATTGTACCATTTTACCGTTAATACTAGATCCAACTGTATTAACTTGGTTGTTTTAGTAGAACACCAAGTGGTTACCGTGGTCCGATTATACTCTTCTGTAGTGGTGAATTCCATGCAAAGCAAAGACGTTGTCAATGATTGGAAACAAAGAAAATTCCAATTGCTCGCAGACTTATATGGCACTAGACCTTGAACAGCATCTATGTAAAGTCCTGGAACTTCATTTAATTGGAAATCAACCCGTTCACTCTGTGAATTGACATAACTTATATTACCGCAACATTGGATTCTAGGCACGAACAAATGTCTCACCACTCTTTCGGAATGTACTACACCTCTCTGCGCGCTGATTTCTTGTTTGGACAACGGTTTGTCCAAATAATAACTGCAACCATCAGGATTTATCAAAATTCCGTTGTAGAGATTCACCAATAAATTGATCTTCAATTCTCTGGTATTATTTCCAACTGGAATATCTACATTAATCTCCAGTTTTGAAATCGCTGGACCATCTAAACATTCCTTAAATGCAAATGTTACATGCGATGAATGGACCCTCAATTTCGAGAATTCTTCGATATCTCTTAATTTAAAACTTTCCCAAACATCTGTCAGAGAATCCTTCTCTTCATCTTCTTCACTTTCTTTACAACGGAAGCTCTTAAAGTTCAACTGGAATCCCTTGTAGATACCTCCCACTACATTAGAATAAAGGAGCTGAACAAACCCGCATCTCCCAGATTTCAGGTCCGTGAAATAGACTGTCTGAGTCTCAACTTTAGTTTCTGTTGATTCCCTTACTGCATCAATAATCCCATTCCTTTTGCGTAAATGTTTACGTGGGCTTTTGATATACCATCCTAGTTGTTTGAGATTGTCGACTACAGTATAATCATCTTCCGAATTAACCTCTCGTACAGGTACAAATCTAACTTTATCCCTATTGCTCCAAAACATTGTTAAATCTTAGCATACGTTTCCTTATTTTCCAACCTAAGTGTCTGTGGGTGACAATAATTATGAACAGCTATAAAATAAGTCCTCTTTTCCTTAAGAGTATACCACTCTTTGTGAACAAGGATCGGGTGTTAGGATTTAATCCTCGAAAATCGAACAACCCTTTAAGATCTGATGATAAATGCTCTGGATAATAATGTACTAATATCCCATAGATAAGTCTTACAAACAACCGATGTCTGTCAATTAACTTTATAATCTCATATAACAGCATCGGAGTCCGCTTTTAATGATTTACGATCTCTCCTCGAATTCTTACAGCCGCTTATTTAGCGGCTGTGACGCTCGGGATACAAACAATGGAAAATGAAACAATTAACTTTAACATTTTAAACTTACATAGCGCGGATTTATTCAGCTTTGAAAGGCTGGTAAATGAAATCCTCTGAACATCCAAGAGGACTCTCAATTTCCACTGAGTAGCGACAGCGAGAAGTTTCAGTAATTTTCTTCAATTCTTGTTTATCACTGCATTGTACAAAACCGTGGCAGATCTCCTGGGTCCATTCCAACACTTATCCCCATTATTAAACTCTAGTTGCAGTCCATTATTCAGCTGGTACAGGTTTCCAAATAGATAATCCTCCTTTTCATCTGTAGTTTCGCTAATCAGATGTTGCACCAGTTCATCATCACCAGAATAATTAATCCTAACATATTCCTTATATTTTAGCTTAGCCAATTCTTCATTGAGACGCAATGAACTAAATTCACCAATGAGAACACTATGTTGATCTCCAGAATTCTCCTTTGTAAAATCTGACCATTGTATTGAATCCCATAAATGTAAGAATCAAGTGCCTTTTCAAGATACATATTCGTAGAATCAATAAGCGCCTTAGTATGCTTAGTCCTTTCATCAGCACCCGAAGATTCCTGTTCTATCAAGCTAGTTAAGTCTTTTCTCCTGGCAGCAATTTGTGCTTTCAAAGATCTAACGTGTTGTTCATGCTTTTCAATTTGACGCCTCATGTCGGGTTTAAAGAAGTTGGGAACTTCCCAATCCAATTCTGAATCTGTTGCATAATATCCATAGGACCATCCTTATCTTCGGTCTCAAGGGAAGGCGAAGAAGTGGCTAATTCAGGAGCTTTTTCATCACAAACGTTTTCAAGCTATCCAAATCTCCCACCAAATCCTGTGGTAGTCGAACAACATCAACAGTAGCAAACTTTTCGGTATAATGTTTGAATGCCTCTGCAGCTTGTTTAACACCTTGATCCTGATAGTTCCTGTTATAATTCTCCGCAACATCCTTTAATATGGAACGCAATCTATTAATGGCATCTACAACAACTTCGGTATACTCAGCTTTACCCAAAATGAGCATATCCACAAAAGTAGCTTTACCCTGAATATATTTGGCTGGTTTATCAGCTAGGCCCTTCGAGAATAGTTCAGGCAACTCGTTTTGAAAGTAGACTAACAGCTGTTCAAGTTGTTCATTGTCATTTTCTGAATTACAGGTAATCTTAGACAGATTTTTTGTTTGTAAAATTGATATTTTTCACATTTTCATTAACGACCAAATCCATCAAATGATTCGAATAATTCTTTACTAACGCATCGAGGATCCCCACCAAATCTTCATAAGCCTTGCTAACTCTGATAACCTCACCCAGTTGATCGTTAACAGCAGCAGCAATAGAATCAACATGTAATTGTTCAAATTCGTAGAGCAATGGGTTTTCTGTTTTGAGTATTTCAGCATGAGCGAGTTTCTCAGAGGCAAGAATTCTTTCATTATTGGACAATTGCTCAGATAAACTCTTTATCTCTTGAGATAGACCTTCCTGAGTATTTATGGAGACAGGTGACTTAGCCTTTAGTTGTAGTAACTTCTGCATACCGTGGTGATGGTTCTTCAACTCTTGACTAAGAAATTTATCAAAGGATGCTTGCAAATCACGGCATTGTGTACCTCTGTAGAACACTCCATCCTTAGTCAACAACTCATCAGAACAATCGCAGCAGTCGCAAACACCATCACCAACCTTACTCTGAGAAATGTAACGTGGTAGAAAATCGCCGTTTTCACAATAAAATTGTGGTGCTTTCATGCCACATGCACCAGTACCTGGTTCATCAGAACCATCAGGACAATCACAAATCCCATCGTTGATTTGTGACGCTTCAATTACTACGTTTGCATCTCCCAGGCATGCCCATTTACCGTCGTCTCTAGGCACATAAAGGGATTGCTTAGATTCAGGTACACCTACAACACCTTCAGAACCCTTTACCAAACTAGAAAGGGCATATAATCCGAAAAGACCGTATTGTAATTGACCGATCACCATAGTTGTAGTTCGAAGGCCCCAACTACAATAATCCTTACCTTTATGACTTGTTGAAGACGTTGCTAAGATACTAAATATTTTTCAGATTTCAGTTTCCCACCTAAGACCCTTATATCAACGGACAAGAACAAAACCAAGAACAGAAACCAATGAGAAGAGGTCATCAAAGCCATTGAAGCCAACTGTGAAGAGCTCTGGAGGAGTGACTGAAGATATCAAGACCTTGCAAAATCGTTCATTCATTTTAAAGCGTTCTCGTAAGATCACGTGTACACGTTGAAAAAAAGTCATTTTGGGCAAAACCAAAACATCATCAATTGGAAAGACCGAACCTGGTGACTTACCATTATCTGCCGTCCTTTAAAGTGACAAAGTCTGTGATTTACATTGATAGCTATCAAACCAATTGCTAACCAATTGACAAATAATAGATAATAGAAATATCATAAAAAAGGGCGACTACTAAGTACAAGTTTTGTGAAACTCTGGGAGAATCGAAAACAAACAGTAATGTTACAAAGACTGCCCCTGGACGTGATATTACGAATATTTTCGTTACTTGACGTGAATGATCTGTTAAGAATTGCTGACTGTTCGTATTTCCTGCGGCAACTGGCCAATCACACTTTATTAACAAGAAACGTTTTGATTAGTGCTCATTCGGATTGGATTAGAAACTCACTCTTATTTAATATGTCTCAGGTGGATTTGGAATTTATACGGCATGACAAAGTCGAAAAGCAACAAGAAAGAGAACAAGAGGGTCGTGATGAACAACTTCTCATGAATATGTATACCGAACCATTTACACACAATAATGAGGAGGTGTTGTCTTACATGAGAATTTTACAAGGCGTTAACGGGGAGGATACCAAAATTATTGAGAGGGATCATATCAACTCGCCAAAACCTGCGACTGGGAGACTAAGATAGAAAAATCTATAAAGGTAGTTTCACCAACTTGTTCTGACTATTCCAAATCTTCTGATTATTCCAAATCTTCTGTGAATTCAACTTTTCAGAATTACCACCAAGACTATTAAGTAGTGAATGGAGCTTGCCCGCGAATGAGTCAAATACAATATCAAACAAATCTGTTCATGAAGTCAGTGACTGCGAACCTATGTCTTCTGTAAACTCTTTGGATAAATTGAGGTCTTCTAACAAGGTTAAGGATAAGGCCGCATTGTTCGAAAAGTTAATGACAAAGGATACTGATGACAGTACACGCTCTCAAAATACATCAATAAGGAGAAAATCCTATGGATTATTATCCCACTTTTTCCTTGATGGTAATCCTAATACTAGTGATAGAAACATTTCTCAGAACTACCTCGAGGAATTGACAAGATGTAATGGAGAATCTACAGTACCATCGAATTTGGAAGGACTTCACAATACACATCAAAACGACGATGAATTAAGATGCGCCGAAGAATCAACGTCTAAAAGGACCTACAGGAACAATTCGAAGGGAACCCAGCGAAATAGATTAAAAGCGTTTGTCACAGAGGGAAATAAGATATGTTACGAAAAATATAATAATCGGGAAACTTAGATGACAATAAAGGAAAGGCAAGACTGCCATGGTAATAAATTTGTATGTAATCATCTTTAATATAATGAAACTTGGTGTATCTATATTAATGAGATGAACTTACCCGGTCGGGTTCAAATAAATCTTAAGAGGCTTTAACGAACGGAAAATCAGCTAGAAGAGAGCCGTTTTAGATAAAGTGGAATCAAGCAAGACCATTTTCCAGCATATCATCGTGCACTGATCCATCTTATCATGAATTCTGAATCTGATAATCATCACTTGGCGGCATCAGCAGCATCAGCAGTGCCGGCAGCACCAACTTCTAAGAAAGAATACAACACAAGGTTGCTTTGGCCAGATATGATAAAACACCGGATAATACATGGACTTTTAGCTGCAAGGAAATTATCGAAAAATTAGGCACCAACCCCAAGCCACAGCTGAATTAAAGCGCAACATGGAGAAGTGTCTAATATATTTTATACCGTTAAGAAAATTCTCGGCCTTTTCGATCACACATATACAGCTTCCTGCATCCTATTTTTAGATATTGGTATGTTTATGGGCTACCACCGTATCTACCAGATTGTATCCATATCGCACAAGCCATTCTGGTAACTGCCTGTAAGACTGTGGAAAATAATAGGCCCGTTGATGCCTACATTAAAGCAACATGTGATTATTTCATCAAAGAAACTACTGGGTTGAGAGTGAGGCAAAATATGGATAAATTGAAATGGGATGTCAGAGATAGACTCATAAGCAATGAGAAAAAATTTTGTGTTGTTTTGGATTCGATTTAAATTTAGAAAACCCAAAGGAATTAATCGAAGAGATGTTCAGTGGGTTTTATCGCTTCAACAGAGATTACAATTTACCTAATGAATTCAAGCAAATTTTTCCCAGAATCTTACAAGAAGCACGCAATTTTCTCGTTCAAGCTGTGACTCAACCAGTGTCATTACTATGCGATGGTTATTCTTTTGTCGCCCTTGCACTAATATACTGCGGATTACAATATAAGAAAAGTGTGGACGGTAAGTTCCAATTTCCGTTGAATTTTTAGGGATAAATTTCCCGTCCTAGTGACAGCACAACGGTTCGGACAATTCTTTAATGATTATAGAGTCTTGGAAGAGAATTTTTGATTTAAAAGTAATAAAAGGGAAAAGTTACAAATCAGTGTCCAAGAAATTGATGAATTGTTGAATGAAGAGCCATCTCCAGATGGCGAAGTAAGCAATCCTTATGACAGTAATTTAATTAAATCTGGTGAAGTCAGACAAGAATTAAAAGATCATATTCATAAGAGAATTAGAGAAATTTACGAACGGACAGTAGCGGAGACTAAAAAGAATGTCTCCTGAAAATGTAGCGGATTTAGAACAAAACAAAAGTTGAAGACCTAGAGATACTTCGCCTATGTTACTGTATTTTTTTTTTTTTTTTTGGCGGTGATACCTCACTTCGGCTTCGTTAAAAGTACGTGATAAAAAAGTTGGACTTTGTGTCAATTCAGATATAAAAAGAAAGTCACTAGGGAACTCTTACACCATTGAAGAATATTATTTGGATTTAAGCCTTCACTATTCTCGAAATATTCTTCTCTTTCTCCCGTATTTCACTTTAATTAATAGCATCACAGAAATTATTGTCAAAAATCTGAAGGACAAATGCCTAGTACCGCTGATATTAGACGTCGTAGAAATACTAATAAAGAGCACAAACTCTGCATGCTTGTTCTTGGGGAAAAGGACTTGGTAAGAAAACCTTTTGAATAACTTATGTGGCAAGATGGTTTTCCAACTGAGGAGAGAAATAGAGAGGTTCCAGAACCATCACAGGCCCATGTAAGTCCCGAAGTCAAATTGAGGACTGAACAGGTACAATTGGATGATATCAGATGTACGCCGGTCGATATAGTTTTATTTCCAGGTTGTGGTGATTGCATAGATAACACTCCTACACCTAAAAAATTAAAGAATATTTGGATGAACAATTTGATATTGTTTTGAATGAAGAACTAAGAATAAAAGAAGCAGAGTAGATACTGATAGTAGGTCTCATGTTTGCATTTATTTTGTTAAAGCTACTTCCCGCGGCCTTCAAGAATTTGATATTCAACTAATGAAGCAACTGGGAGATAGGGTCAATGTTATACCGGTGATTGGTAAGGCAGACTTGCTTACAACAGAAGAATTGCAGTATAATAAAGAATTGATCATGCGTGATATGCATAAATATGAACTGAACATCTTTGATTTTAAAATGACAAATTACGGGTCAGTTTAATAGAAACCGGTGACTTTCCGTATTATGATGGAATTACAAAGATCCCGGATATCAACATAAGAGATATGCTGCCATTTTCTGTAATATGTGGTAATAAAGAAATCACTGGACCTCATGGTGGAATTGTGCATGTGAGAAATTATCAATGGGGCCAAGTTATTATTGAAGATAGTTCTAATTCTGACTTTATTTTCTTGAAGCACATTCTACTCTGGTCCCATCTACAAGAACTACGGGATGTTACAAACGACGTATTTTACGAAAATTATAGAACGAAGATGCTTTTATCTAAAAAGTGTCAGTCGAATGTCCTCCAGGATTCGAAAGCCCAGAATCTTGTCAATTACCTGGGTCTGCTGGAGGTTCGAAACGTAGGAATGCCTTTAGTGTTTCCACACCTGTACCTGGACAAAAAGGATGACTACATGCCTTTCTCTAAAGAAATGGAAGAAAAGAATAAGATTATTGAGGCTTATCAACAAAAATTGAAGCATTAGAAAAACTGTTAAAAATAATCCCGATGAAGCAGCAGCTAAAGATTGTTTGGATACTATTATATAGATATTTCTCTTTTCATCTTATTAGCTCAATCTCTATTTAATGTCGTTAAATATTCGGACCAGTTCCAGAGGTAATACTCCATGATTATCTATATAACAGTCTTTCCAAAAGATTACCCATTCCATTCCAGTTTTCCACATAGAATTTGAGTATTCTTTGAAAGTATGAGTTTCGCCAAACCATTTATGCTTAACTTTTAATTTCATCGAACTTAACATTATTGATAAATCATGGTGATGTTCTAATGGACGATTTTCATCGAATACTTCATCTACAATAACAAACTCGCCAAACATGGATTTAAGTAAAACTTGGGGCAATTGAACCATATCTGAATCATTTTACATTTCACAGCTTCCCACTCTTCGCAAATCCTAGCTAATAATGCGACGCTTTCTTTAGTGAAATTACTATCAAATGAGAGTTCCGAAGCCGCCGTTAAAGCCCTCATATGATATTCTTTTAACGAATAAAAAGTGTATTATTCTCATATGAACTCCTCCATATAGTAGCAAACATTCTAGGATCCTGTATATACATCGAATAATGGCGGGATCCTCGTTTAATTTAATGGTCATTGATAAAATATACCGTCTTATGGTGTCGTTCAAATGCTCCCTTTCAACTTTTAGTGCTAGATCGTTCATATTAGGAAGATATTCGTATTCCGCCAAACTACCCTTGAAAATGCTATAAATCTTTCAAGCTCACCTAATGATTCAAAAGATGCTCAGAATGTATCGATCTAAATAATTACCGGTAGTCATCATGAAAGGATCCGTGCAATCTATTACTATAAACAGCAAACTTTGTAAAACACTAGCTTCATCCAACTTTAGAATCTCCAATTGAGGTGTGATCAGCTTACCACCTCTTTCCTCAATCTCTTTTATCAAGCACTTACCACATAGTATAGCGAACATCCTTTCACAATCTCTCAAGAAATTCTTAATTTCACCTTCTAGTGGATCTAGCCGCTTGACATAATAGATAAATTGTAGACACCATCTGAAATCAATGAACCCTTTCAAATAGTGACCATCAAATTTGGAAAGATAAGCTAAGATGCCTTTATTGGCCAATAGAAGGAAAACTTTATAACGAAAACAGTTGGATGGTCAGCAATAGATTTAATTAGTGATTTAGCAACAAACTTAGGATTTACTTCAAAGTCTAGCTCTACATATTTCAACATCTCCTTATTCATTAATTCTTTCAGCTGTAATCTCGTATAACAACTTTTGTCAAATATCATTCTTAGCTTTTCCTCTGGACATAGCATGAGTATCAATTTGGTAACTCTATGATACAGTGGTTCTGAATATTTCAAAGAAATTTGAAACTCTTTGGAAATCAATTTAATTTCTTCATCCCAATATTCTAAAAGGTTATAGTATTCAAACGTTTCTGACATAGAACAATCGATTGCCTTAGTGTTAGTCACCTCATATTGATCCAAAAATCACAAAAAAAATCCTAAATATTCCGTATTAATAAGAACTATTCAAATTTACTTAGAATTGTTAACTTCTAAATTCCTTTATTTTTATTATTCAATAGCGGCGTCAGTGTGTCGTCCCTAGTAAATCATTTTGTGTTTTAGGAAGAAGCGAACATGCGATGAGAACATTTAGTCAACTAACCAAGGTATCAAATGCTAACTAATGAACACCACAAAGGCAATAGTGGTGTTAATTGACGTGTAATGTCCAATGAAATAATACAGAGGAATGATTCTGTTGAAAACTATACGAAAGATCCAGCTATGCAAGAGACTCCTATCGCAGACCATCTAATGATCTCCAATGATCCTCATACAACTGATGAGAGCAGAGATAATACAAGAAGTATGGAGGATAGAAAAGCTATTTCCAATGAAACTCTTAATGAACACGATGCCGATTATGATTCTTCACCTCTAATAAATAAAATGGTGATAAGAATGTATTTGGTAAGGATTTCAAAGGACATGAGATTGAACATTTACCGCAGTCACCCTTACGGCTTAATAGAAGAACACCTGATATTGACAAAATAGCGAATTTCTTTAGAAACAACAGGACTCCTAATCAGAAAAAGCTCTTGGCTCAATTTGACTCATCAGCTACGCAAGATACACCAATTTCCCAACGGCGAGATTATTCTCCTCTTCGACTCAAGAGTAACGAAAAATAACAAGCACTGATTATATGAAAAACTTCATGTGATTAATGATGAACCTTCTTTAGAAGTGACAGAAGCAGATATCGAGTGTAAATTAAATACAAGCAATGAGGGACAACCGCTAGAGTCACAAGCAGCTTATGGAACTACAAATAGACTGAATTTTTTGATCAAGGAACACAATCTCAAGAAACACCACAAACTCATGACACTCAAAAGTCAAAAGCTTTCGTACTAATGACCATCAAATACACAAATACGATAACGACTACCACGAGGACTCTCATGTAAATGATACTACTGATGGTGACATATCTGTACAATGGGTCTTCAAGTCCAATAAAATGATCAGGCAAACAGTAACAAATCTACTCAAATGATATCTACTGGTGCTACGCAAAAGATGAGATTAATAACGAATCTCAGAAGATCCAGCCAAGCTTCACGCAAACAAATGAAAGGCAAACTCAAGTCCTTGCGTCTCTCAACGCCCAAGAAATCTCAATGGATCACAAGAAAAATGAAATGGAATCACCAATACAAATAGTTCGTTCTCCCGAACGCAACATAGATGAAAATGTACAAGAAATTCCTTCTGAACCAGGCAGATTCAGT
This sequence comes from Zygosaccharomyces sapae, assembly GCA_900465325.1. Classification (NCBI taxonomy): domain Eukaryota; kingdom Fungi; phylum Ascomycota; class Saccharomycetes; order Saccharomycetales; family Saccharomycetaceae; genus Zygosaccharomyces; species Zygosaccharomyces sapae. Next base: position 32,201 of record UEGL01000050.1, on the reverse strand, counting down.
GCTGCTGAAATTACTACCGAAGTTCCGGGAACAAGCCCCTGTTCATGTCCAGGGATATTATTGATGTCGACTCAGGAGCTAGTTCTCCGCGATATAGTGAAAATTCTATTTCTAGAAACGATTCAGAACAAGGAAGAGATGGTCAGGGAAAGGTCTTACTACAGATCTCAGGTAAACCAGAATTATTATCCAGTCTTGATACCGAACAAAGGAAGGAAGAAAATTCATATAAAAACACAGCTATTGTTGTTAGTGAAACTGAACTCACTCAAGACTTGCCAGAACTAGAAGAACAGGGTACACTAGATAAAGGGAAAGATCCAGAAACATTTAAGAGGATTACAGATGGCTCTTTTGAAGAATCGCAAGAGATTACTAAAAACTCGAAAAGAAGTGGAAGAAGCAGATCGACCGTTGTTCATGAAGAAGACGAAGAAGAAGACGAAGTAGAAGTAGACAAGAAATACAGAAATATTCCGAAGAAAAAGCTACGAAGTAATAATACTAATGTCAGTCATCAACTTTTGGTACAAACACCAGATACCAGTCCGCAACTTGATGAAGCAGATTCACCTTTGAAGGATCTTCCTTCTGGAAACGGAGATCCATCTGAAAACTGGTTAACTACAATGAAGGCACTCCCTCAAGATGTTAGAAAAGGAGAAGAAGATTTTTATCCAAAAGGATATCAAGTTTGAGGATGCTGTTTGGTGTCAATACGATCTCAACTACTGTTTTACCCTGGTCGCTTGATTTCCTATGATGAAAAAGTAGATGGTTGCTGGGTTGTATTTGAAACTGGACAATCATTAACAAAAATGACGATATATATTATTTAGACATCAGGGTTGGTGATACAGTTAATTGGAATGGTAAAGTTCACAAAGTAGTAGCCTTAGAGCGTAAGACCCAAGATCCCATTGTAATAAGATGCATTCGCGGTTACGATACTGTCTACCTTAAAAAGGAATTCTTCTGGAAAACTAGGAAAAAAGTTTCTATAGTCCCACTTTCATCAATTAGTCTAGATTTAAATGAATGGACTAAGAGACCGAAAGTAATTTTAGAGGAAGATTCACATACTAGAGCTAAAGCCTTCAAATTTCTACAGCATCCGATTCGTGGCAGGAAAAGCATTACGAATTTATCCCCTAGAAAATCCAGAATTAATTTAGGGACAATTGACAGATTAACATACAAAGAGGATTCGGATGAAGAGTCCAGTGATAGCATGAAGTCTATTAGCCAAGGTGATATAATGGAATTATCATTTAAATTGGAATCTCCTGAAATAAGAGAAAAACTGTCCAATTCCAGAGATCAAGCAATATTCAAAACTGCTTGTTTATATTGTCCGGTCTTAATGAAGAAAAATATGAGCTTTCAGAAGTGATTGAATCTTTAGGTGGAACAATTATTGATATGGGATTTTCCGACTTATTTGATTTTGAGTTTTAGAACAAAGTGATCAGCAAATTCAGAAATACACGTTGGAATTGAATTGGAAGTCCAATGTAAATTTGAAAAATCTTAAATTCGGCTGTCTTCTCTCGACAAAGCATCTTCGAAGCTTAAAATATTTGGAATCCTTAGCTCTAGGATGGCCTGTTTTACATTGGAAATTTGTAGAGAGATGTATCTCAGATGGTAAATTGTGCCAAAATCACATACCTCAGTATCTTCTACCTTCAGGTGAAAGTTTTAGATTAAACTCTCGAAAAGACGAACGATCAGGTGTTGTGAAATCAAATGATATTTTCCAATTCTATTTTCTTCTTCTGAAAGATTCATTACTTAAAGATCAAATTGGACACAATTACCACATTTTATCCGGATACATAGTGCTGATTTTTGGTCATTCAGGGCTTGATCAATTCATAAAATTTATACTGGCTTGTTTGGGTGTCAAAATAGTATTCCAAATTTCTGGTAAAATTGGAAGTTCTGCTACAATCCAAAACTTAAATGTTTTAACAAGTTTTACTAATAATATGTTGCGGGTACAAGAAGGTTCCAAGATGATCGTCTACATTAATGGTGATAATGCACTTTCTAATACAACTTTAGAGGAAGTAAAAGAAACAATTTGGAGGAAGTTTGTTGATGATGGACAAGTTTCTCCAAAATTCCATTTAGAATCAAAAGAATGGTTAATTCAAACTTTAATCAATGGAAATACTGGGTTTGATTAATGTTACTAAAACCAATGGTGGATTTCCCGTGAAGTAGGATCATTTGAAATCATGACAATTTGAATTTAACACACAAAGGTATTATTACACTATGTACAATGTAAGGATGAAGAGTGATAAATAAAGTAGTAGGAATGGGGAAAAATAGGGAATTTGAACTTACCTTTGAAGATTTTAAACTTTTTTCTTTCTTTCTATTATCTTCCTATAGTATAGTTTTGGGAAAGCAAAGTTTACATGCGGATATTGCGTGATCTAACATTAACTAGTTATCATCACTGCAGTGATAAGGACAATTAGAACCCACCAAAAGAACCAGTTCATCAATAACGAATATAACATACATATATTAAGACGTGAAGCTATAGATCATCATACTTGTGTTTTGAAAAATTTGTGAGTTAGATTACCGGAACTATGGTTCTTTGCTTTAGCAGCCTCGGGGCAATATTCTTGGTTCATTCTGAGTGTTTTTAATTTCTCTCTTTCTTCATCAACACAGTTCTCCAATTGCTGAAAATCAGTAACCATTTTTTAAATATGTGACAATGAGCATACATTTCTCTAACGTGAGTGAAAAACATTTGGAAATGACAATATACTTATCTGAAAGTTGATACCTCTCAAAAACCTTGTTTGGGAATATAACTTTCATCCTTGTTCAAATTTGTATTACAACCGACATTTTCCCCAACTCGTTATTGTTTTGATAACGAAGTAAATCCACTGACGATTTAGAAGGGAAGAAATCATTATCATTTGAATACGGAGAAAAGGACCCTTGAATTCAGCTTCTTCTGAATTCAAAGATGCGGCTGTCGGCGATGAATGAGGATGATAAGTCGAGTGATTATTGTTAAATAGAAATTCATTAGTGGATTGCTCTGACATGTTTAGGAAAGATGCGTCGTTAAATGCATGTACCAAAACGTCATTAATCAACCTTTCTGATTTATTTACATTTATTGCGGAAAACTTAGTTGATGAATCAGATGGTAGATGACTTTGTGAATAATTGTCGGACATGGGAACGTTATGAAATTTCGCAAATTCCGTTGGATACATAACAGAATACTTGGGTATCAATAGATTATTTGCCAACTTCTTTAACTCAGTGAATATGCACAATAGTTTGAAATTTGGAGTACGTTCAAAATCGAGGATAAATTTAATCAAAATTAGGAAATTGCAATAAAAACCTTGACAATTGAACAGACACATATTTGCCCTATCTAATTCTATAGCTGTACCGTTTTCATTAAGGGTGAGAAAATGTGACACATTTTAATGGAGAAATTTAATGCCACTAAAAATTCAGTTAAAAGGTTGTAAGAGCCTTTTGTTAAAATGTTAACAGAAGACGGATCCAAAATGAAGTGAAAAGCTCTTTCAGTTTACCGTTCCAAATTTTAGAACCAAACGTAACATCAATTTTGTAAGAAAACCCATTGACATTAAACAATTCCTCAAGGTTATACTATCACCATTTAAATTTTCATGAGCTGCAACAATTTTTAAATCAGGATCCAACTGTGAAATTTGTTCCTGATTCTGTTCCAATTTTTAGTATCAATTCTTGTTAAAAGACATGGAATGGGTACAACCTGCTCGTATTGTATTCATAGTACAACATAGCCGAGGATAAACATTCGGGAATAGAATGCATACCAATATTGTTAAAAGTAAAACTATGATAAAATTTTCGAAAACCTACCGTGTATTTTTTCGTCATAAAATCACTAGGCACCAACAGCGAACTGCTTAACCAAGAAGACTCATCGTCAGGAATGCAAACAGGGTCCAGGTCCTTTTCATCGAGGAAGAGTTTAGACCCAACCCGATAGAAAATTTTGAGAAACTGACAGATTTTGTATACCATCAGTGTACATCTAATCTTGGATTCAAAAAGATATAGTCACATGGATTGCGAAAGGCCAGATTCTTCTCACTAGAAGAAAACTTATGACAATCGATTGAAATAGCTTTTAAAAATTACCCTGATGATAGAACAAATCGCACCCACTTGACGTTTAATCATTTCGGAATCCATTCTTTCCAAATAATCTGCAAATAGAGCAAACGTAATGCTCAAAATCAGAGATTGCATTAGCCAGATTCGTTGGCAATTGTCATGAGACATCTCCTTCAGAAAAGTTTTACAAGCAGCTTGTTGCCTCTGTTGCTTACGTCTCTCCAAATACACATGGAGTACACGACGGCTAATCTCATACAGTTCCATGGTTCCCGAGTTACAACCTGGTTTATAAATAGACCCAACGGTGGCCACAAACAGTGGCAAGCAAGAAATATCCGAATATTGTAAATACTGAGAGTCTTCGCCGCCCCATCACCCTCATTGATATAATGCTTCAACGACATTAAGTCCATTTGGAAAAATCTGGATGGATGAAAGCCGTATGTGGGTTGAAATATTTTTGAAAATATGAGAGATATCTGTTCAGTTCACTGCAACTGGGTAAAACAAACTCCTTTGAAATGAAAACTGGATCCGACCCCAAGGCATCGTTGCAGTGGTTACTATAGTATTTCAAAGAATGTAAACAAATTTGACGCAATTCGTTTGTAAACAATTTGGATGGTGGTAAATCTTCAGAATCGGAAAAATTTGAAGGCGATGCTCTCGATATATTGGAGAGCGTTAAGTAGTTCAACCCATAAAAGTATAGTTATCGTTTGCACTTGTGGAAGGTTGATTTGCTGACCCTACTGTAGGATCCAATAGATTTTCGTCGTTATCCGACGTTGGAAAAAATTGTTCAGGAATATTATAGACATCGTATTGTTCATCTTGGAGGAAATGGCCGAATATTGGTTGTACATCCTTGGCAAAATTTGACAAGTCCCCACACCGTTTTCGTCAAATTCCAAACGGTCGAATTGTTCCGACAAAACACGTGCCGTTAAATTCCCACTAGTCGCCTGCAAAGGCGCCACCGACGATGGAACATTACCCGTTTGATTGGCCATGGAGAGCCATTCATCATCCGTCGACGCTGTTGCCTTCGTGGTAGTTGTGTGTGTTGTTGAAGAGTTGTTCGATCCAATCGAAGAATCACGTATCCCTCTAATCCCATCGCCGCCTATCGCTATTTTATTTTGCGAATCCACACTCTTGGATAGGTTCGAAACAGATCTGGGTAGAGGGGCACTATTGTTTCTATTCATGAACAGGGATTTCACTTGTAGTTCACCATTTTCTTCGTTGATAGTCCAGGAGAATTCTCGAGGTTTACCCTTCTCAGCATAACCGTTCTCGGCACTTTTAGGGTATAGTTCATCGGTGCTCTCAGAAACACTTGCAAATGGCGCACCAGAATTCCTAGGGTCTACACCTGAGCCGTTTGGAGAATCATTAGGAGAGGCCCGCCGGCCGCCGTTGCAGATCCAGAAGTCGTCGCATTTTGATTATTATACTCATAAATCCAGCCATCCGAATCCAACATGTTGAATTCCGAAGACGCATTCAAGTCCAAAGGAGCAACGCATTCCATAAAGCTTTCATTGTCCCAATAACCACCATCGCCAAAATTGTCTAACTTTGTATCATCATTCGACAAATTGTAATCCATCATATTCATCGGCAGTAATTCAGGTGTCGAAAATTTGACCCTGTCTACCCTATGCAATTGCTCGTTCTGAACAGGTGCCACATACCGCTCGGACTGTGCACTGTAAGAAGCCCTGCGTTTACCCTTAATCGACAGAAAAGGTGATGAATGCTGAAGAGTCGGTGTCATTGCAGTGCCGACATTTACGGTATTTACAGAAGCCACAGCCTTTGAAGCCGCAGCTGATCCACTTTGCCTGCGCTTATGAACCCGGTTATTGCTGTTTTCCAGAACAGTATTTTGTTTGATAATGGTACCGCCGTGGTGACCGCCGTGGATCTTATGTGCGTGTCTTAAAGAAGATCCCTTCTACTGAACTTCCTGTTACAAATACCACAGCAATAGGGCTTTTCTTTCGTGTGCGATCGTTCGTGTCTCGTCAAATGCTCTTGTCTAGCAAATGCCCTTGTGCAAACCTGACAAACAAACAACCTCGGTTTACCACTTGGCGTTCTACCGTTAAGCATCAAATTTTCCGGCAGCTTATTGAACTGCTTGCTAACTCTCGAATTCATACTCTGATTTTCCGCACTCGTATTGTTATAGCTATTGTTCTCTTGTTCCGCTACTTTTAAATCTTCACCCGTAAAGTCTATGAGATTACCAGTAGCAGCAGAAGTAGCCTCCTTCCCATCGCTATCAGGATCTTTCAACTCATCCACCCCATACCGAATGTTTGCATTTTCAAAACAAATACGTAATGCACGCACGATAACGCTATTCGTAATATCTTTAGTCTATCGTGGGTCCCTGAGTTGTCCCCTCAACCCCACCCTATTTAAATCCGAAATAAGGACGCCCGATAAATTTTCGGACTAAAACAAAACAAAAACAAAAAAAAAAAAAACCTAATAATCCTCTGTTAAAATCTTAACCCCGCCTAAGTTAAATATTCGGAACAATAAAATCAAACGTGCTATATGCTGCGGAACATCAACCAACAATATTTGATACAATGTATTTGGACAAAAAAAAATAAAATACGCTGAAAACAGAGGAAACCCAGTCAAAGTCGAAGAAGTTTCACACTAGTCTATTAGCAATAGTAGTAGCGAACAAAATATGTCTGTATATATATATATATATATATATTTATATATATGCGTGTGTGTGTGTATGTGTGTGTATGTATACACGCATGCGCTCACCGAAAACGCCGTGGTTGAGTCGTGTCAGCGGCTACGCTTTTATACGTGACGTTCAGGAAGCGGAACAGTTGAAACGTGCACTCTTCCCCGTCTCCTTTATATAAACACACACCCTAACAGGTTTCCAATAGGCACTTCATCTGAGAAAGTTAATGCGGGTAAAGGGAAATGATGAACGTCCCTTTACTTTTTGGGATAAAGCGCTATCATGCAAATTAAATTAGGTATTTCAGTACAGCCACACTCCAGCATGACGGGGTATTCGCGGGGTTAGCCTTGAATGCATACATAACCACCAAGCGGAGGCAAAAGCGAGGTTCCCAACAGAAAAGCAGTGATAATCTGCTGTTGTCTGCGAGTTGAAAATAACGCATAATAGCCGCGCAGTTCCACAATACGCTATTCTTTAGAATTTCCACTTCACCGAAACTCTAAATCCGTCGATCTGCTATTTTATTCCTGGCTACCCTTTCCTGTTCTATTTCCCGAGCACACGTCATAATCAGTACCCTATAGGAATCGACATACTTTCCTAACAATAGACAAATGCCCTGGACACATGGACGATAAAGACCGGACAACAATTTTTCTTTTCTTTTCTTTTTTTTTTAGATCAAGCTCAGGTAACTCATAGGCCCAGCTAGACCCGACTTTAAAGGGGAAAGCAAGACCCAACTCCGTAGCCTACGTCAATAACATCGAGATGATGCTTCAATAGGGAGGAACGCACGTACTATGGCTTTCTCCTATTAATCATATGAACTGATACCAGCCCCGATATTTTGTTCGTTACTATAGACGACGCGTCCGAACCCCGGCACTTCTATCACTCCGAGGAGGCTGAAACTCAGGGTTTTCCTACGACAATAGAGGAATCCTACTACCCCTCGTTTTTACCTTTAAAATTTGCCGCCGAGCAGTTTATAGAGGAAGGGAAACGCATAGGCCCCTTGGAAGATGGAGGAAGTTAACACTTTAAACGTGAAACATACTAACACCATCGCAATTTCCAGATACGAAAAAAGAGTAACCCTCCCTTTCTTTTATTTTTTAGTTTCTTATCCTGCTCTCCAGCTACTGCCCCTTGGGGAACAACGGATTCAAAAGCAAACAAAAGTTCCAGCTGCTTCTACATGATTCGATTTTAATATATTCAACATCAAGAATGGCGTCATTCTGCATCCTCTTTACATTAGAGCGGTTCCATATTAAACTATTAGAGTACTCCGTGTCGGTACTTATTTTTAGGGGTGAGTGAGAAAAAGACCATAGATATATAAGGGATAAGAAAAGTATAATAGAACAATTATACGTGTCGCTATTATCGTACATGGATGAAGGGAATATTGTAAACACTTTTGACGTAAAAGAAAAGCAGGTAGGGACTATAAGGTTAATTCATTCATAAAATTCAGGTTAAACAAGATAATGTCAGACAAATTGAGTCAGAAGCTAAATCGAATGAATCAGTACTCCGTCAAACAGGCGGGGGTTTCTGCGGCTAAGGAGACCGAACCTTCAGATGATGTGAGTCCCGTTTCCTTCCCGGTAGAGGATGAAGATCCAAAATTGAAAGTTAGCGAAGAGCAGCCGGAACAACCAAGGAGGAAATCTTTTCTTGAAAATAACAATCCACAAGAATTTCAACCGATGCCACGTAAGAAACGTGTTTCTTCTCTGTCCTTGACTGATCAGTGGTCAGCGCTGACTCCATTGCATCCCGAGGGTTCGTCTTCTAGAGTTTCTCGTCATGGTAGTGTAACGAGCGGCGGACGCAGGAGTTCACGGAGTCGTAGGGTTCTATTCCAGTTCGTCACAGGAAGTCTGTTGTCAATCACGAGAGGATTGCATCGTATGCATTTGCGTTTGATATCGACGGTGTTCTGGTGAAGGGTCCTGAGACGATCCCGGAGGGACCGGAGGCTCTGCGTATGCTGAACGGCCATAACAAGTACAACATTAAAGTTCCTTACATCTTCATCACCAATGGTGGTGGTAGGTCGGAGAAGGCACGCTGTAGGGATTTAACTAAGCGTTTGGGTATTACAGTTACTGAAGACCAGGTTATTCAGGGCCATACCCCGATGAAAGACCTGGTCGACGTGTACGAAAATGTCATGGTTGTAGGGGTGTCTTGGATTCTTGCAGGAAAGTTGCCGAAGGCTATGGGTTTAAAACGTCTACATCCCTCTGGATGTCATGAAATGGAAGCCTAGCGTTACCCCTTACTACGTGCTAAATGAAGAAGAGAGGAAAACTGCAAAGGATGTAGATTTTTCTAAGATTAATATTCAAGCGATTCTAGTGTTTGCAGACTCAAGGAATTGGGCCGCTGATCAACAGATCATCCTGGAACTGTTGCTGAGTGAGAAGGGTGTCATGGGTACGATCAGCCCAAATTACGACCAGGGCCCGGGTCTCTATTTTGCGCATAGTGATTTTGTCTGGGCGACTGATTACGGTCTTTGCAGGTATGGTATGGGTGCGTTGCAGGTTTCCATTGCCGCCCTATACGAAGAACATACCGGTAAGGAGTTGCAGGTCACTAGGTTTGGTAAGCCACAGAGGGGTACCTTTAGGTTTGCTGAGAAAGTATTATCCAATTGGAGGAGGGAAACGCTTTCTGAACATGTTGAAAACCTGAAGCTGGAGGATTCCGATGTTGACGGAAGTAAGGAGACGCCATTTGGTGATTCTGATTCGGAAGAAGATGAGGCAGATAAGGAAGATTGGAGTAGCGATAACAGTGAGAGGCCTGGTGATTTAGTGCTGGAGTTACCCCGGCATCGACGGTCTATTTTGTCGGTGATACTCCGGAATCTGATATCAGATTCGCTAACTCCCACGATTCAACCTGGTACTCCATCCTTGTTAAGACAGGTGTGTACAAAGATGGTGTTACGCCAAGGTATACCCCAAGGAAAACATGCGAGAATGTTCTAGAGGCTGTGAAGTTTGCCATTGAAAGAGAACATGCCAAGGAGTTGAAGGAATGGAATGAGTCGTGTACTGAAGAAACTGTGGTTCATCAGGAATCAACCAAGAAACCGGTTAAGGAAGAAAATGATGAAGAAGAGTCACCGTTGACTACGAACGATTTAAAATCAATAAAGACCGAGACTTCGAATTAATGGTGGAAAAAACATAGATGGTAACACATATTTAATGACTGTTCTATAACATATACAATATAAACATAATATAAATATAATATAGCAAGTAATGGAAATACAAAAGGAAGAAAAAAAAAAAAGGAAAAGGACAAGATGAAGCAAAAATAAAGTAAAAATTTGAGACACTTAGACAGTTAGCCTTCATCTATAGAACTGCACCAAATCCGAAGGTGAGCTTAATAGATCTTACATAGTACTCTTCGAAATTACCTCTGACACGATCTTCTTCCCCTACTGGTATACCCGTCCAGTTAACTTGTAATTTAGTTTCATGGTACTCTTGGGACTCATGGAACTCCATTACCAGTTTAGAAACAATTTTTCACTCCAATCCTTCAGCCTCCATTCGAATACCAGCCTATTTGGTTCTTTGGTTTCCAGTAGTTTACTTATGACGTTACCACCAAATAACTCGAATTGGTCACCAACTCTCAATTGATCACCTGGCGCTGCACTCTGCAAAGAGCCTCTTGACCAAGCCATGATTAGCGATTTAAGTAGAAATGCACGGTACAGCTCGATAGCAGGTACATTAAAAGTGGGCTCCAAATGCAAGGACGAACGGTTAGCACCACTGGTGGTCGGTGTTGAAGACTTCGTAGCGGTGGTTGGTGTTGCCCTCGGTGCAGGAGCTGGTGATGCGGATGAGGATTGTGATGCATTTCCCTTGTGAATTCAGACTTGACTTGAGACTCGGGAACTTGAATGTCGCTTGCGTGAACTGTCAACAGATCTTTACCAAAATTTTGGAAAATCGTCCTTAATTGTGGGAGCAATTTCTCTCTGATAACTGGTTTAACCTCATTCAATCTCCCCGTTTCCTTATAAATGGAGATTTCAAATTGATAGTCAGACTCCTCACTATCAAATGCAACTTCAGGTACGTAAATACTACCATCAAATGGCAAATCTTCTACGTGACCTTTTATTAGAAGAACGATTTTCAAATCAAAAGCGAGATAGCTTTACCCTTACGTTGATTAACTTCACAATCACCTTCCACTGAACTCACTGATGTGACTTCTGCGAATTTACCACTGACATCGCCTGTATTCAACCCTTTCAACTTTTCACCAAAATATTCGCGAGCCCATCCGATACAGTTCTTATCAACCCAATGCCAGTTGTTAGGATTATGAACGACCATATCTAATCACTTGTAACACCCTACTGTTCCTACTATTCTTTGCTTGGCCATTCTTTGAACATCAAATACTATTCACTACCTTTAACTATTCTTATATATATTCTATAACGAGCTCTTTTCCATGTCCAGCCGTCTCCATTCTGGAAAGTTCCAAATGGCCGGGTTACCGATTCCAGCTCACATAAATTCCGAAAGATTTGTAGTAGTCATTGATGGTAGTCCACCACCAAGGAAGTCCAGCATCATGTGCATACCACCACCACCACTGTACTCATCGACGTCTTGCGGTAACACTTGAGATACACCTTCCAAGAACCAAATCTTGTCCTTCATCTCCGTAGTAAATCCTCTTAGCAACTTATAGTAACTTCTCATAATTCTCATGGCACCAGCATCTCCTGTCATAAGCAGTGCCAAAAAGTCTTGTCGAGTAAGGCAGGAAATGAAAAACCCTTAATATGAAGTCTGACTGATTCTTTTCTCGTTGCAATTTATCTAAATAGGCCAATGTGATCAAGTATGGCGAATCAATTTCCACAGGATAAAGATCCGCAATGCTCTCATCGAAACAGACCAATTCAGAAATCGTAGCAGACTCCTGATTTATAATATCACCAAGATCACTGAGGTCCACAGAAATTAAATTATGGAATCTCGACTTCTCAGTCAATGGCCAAACTGCTGTTAGGATTGTAGCAGCACCTTTGACATGAAAAATCCATGCTGATGGTGACATCGAGTTCGGCGTTGCAGTATTCTGATTGGACGCATTCGCCAACGAGTCCATTATCAAAATTAGTGCACTGGCCACTAAAGCATCTGTATTATCCTCAGAAATCTGTAACACTGCTTGTCTTAATAGCCTGAGAGCATCCAGCCTGTGGCTTGAAACATAAGCTTCCAAACCCGGCTCTGTGCGTGATAAGTGAGTCGCGCTAAATGCCAACAACGAATGCATTAGGAATGGATGTTCAAAGGCAAGTTCTGGAATGTCTGTACTCCAAACTTCACGACCTGAAATTCCTGCGGCTGTAATCGATGGCCAAACTTTTGTACAGTAATGATGGAACAACTTCAAATCTATCAAATTCAAGTTTCCTTCGCGAGATAACTGTAAAGGTTAGCTACGTAGCCATCACTAGCATCATTACCTGAAGAAGCTTGATCCTGTGCTGGATGCTGATCCGTTCTACCAGTACCGGTCAAGGTGGTCGTTGTAGGTGGTACAGCTGTAACTGAGGGAGAAGCTGTCGCAGCCGCGGCGCTAATTGTAGTCTTCGTCATGGGTGTTATCGGCGCAGCTGGCGAAATCGTTGGATTGTTAGGTAAACTTGGGTTGCAAGCATGTGCACAGCACTATGTTCATTACCATTACTTGCAGTTGTCTCCTCGTTTTCATTACCTTCACCTTCACCCTTGCTAGCCTGCTCTTGTTGTTCCTGCATATTTGCCAGGGCTTCCTCAGCGTTAGATGCCTTTGAGGCTCGAGAATTTCCAGGATACTTTATGCCTAACAATTCTTGGAAATCGTATGTTACACCTCCTATACCAGCTGTAGGGAACATACCCATTGTCTTTAGATTTGCGCTTGCCTTATTAAGCTGAGCAATTGATTCAGCTTGGAATGAAGGCAGATTTGGTTGCTGTTGCTGTTGCTGCTGCTGTTGCTGCTGCTGCTGCTGCTGCTGCTGCTGCTGCTGCTGCTGCTGTTGTTGTTGCTGTTGTTGTTGCTGCTGCTGCTGCTGCTGCTGTTGAAAACGATTTGGCGAAAATATACTGCCAATACTATTAGTGATATTCATCCCAGCAGGCTGCAAAGGAGGACTGTTCGGCATCTCGAAGGCCGCATACTTCTCGGAATTCGAAAGAGTCATTAGCTGGGAAGCAAAAGCAACTGCTGTTGTAATTGCTGCTGCTGCTGCTGCTGAGACAAATGTGAATTCTCAGACCCTAATGGCGGCAACAGCAGTCCGTCCAGCATGCCTCGAGAACCTGTCGCCGTTGAAAACGCCTTTTCAGGCGACCCTACATTCTTATGTGTCTGCTGCCGCTGTGGCAACTGCTGTGGAACATATGGCAACTGCTGTGTCTGCGGAAGCTGCTGAGGAGTTGCAACAGGAGCAGGTCTTGATGCAATTCCTTCAAACATCCTTTTCTCCTGTAAATCGGCCTGTGTAATATCCTCTGGGGTAGGGTGAGGAGCCCTCGAGGTCGAACGACTACTATCATAGCTCGATTCATCACTTGAGTGATCGGGGAGCTCACTGGCAGGAACCCTTTCCTCCTGACCACTAGCTGCTCTTCGAGTAACATACTTCACGACCGTAGATTCTCTTTTCTTTTCGGTTGTGCAGGTGTATACACACAATCTAACTTCATATTAACACATTTCCGGCACAGTGGTTTCCCCTCATCGCATTTTACTCTTCTCCTCTTACAATTATCACAGCCGTTCTTCGACTTATTATGAAACTTTCTTTTACCAGTTGACGTTATACTAACTTTTTACCATCGATTTCTATCAATTCAACTACCTTTTCTCGTTTCTTTAATACACTTTTCCTATCCATTTTATCTTTTATCATTGAATTCAGCAAACTCTTGATATTCCTAATGAATGATTAAATTCAGTATTATAGCCTCTTAGGCCATTCCGGCACCAGTCCAAAGATAAAAATAAAAGAAAAAAAAATACTGATATCAAACTTTCTCTAACAAGAGATACCAGGTGGTTCTGTCTCCAAGTAACAGCTAATCGACAACTTCTTGTATATTAATCCGTCAATTGAATGCGATGAGCTTGTTGATCTTTTAAGACTCAAACTCCCTTCTCGTTTAGTTACCATCTGATGAGTTCGGTAGGCTCATGGAAACTTAAACGAGCTTCCTTAACAAACGACATCAGTTGGTGATACGAATAAGAAAAAAACAAGTTCTCAGTAAATCAGTGGGAAACGAAAAACAAAAGATTCATCCAACTAAAATGACGTGAACTAGACTAGACTAGCGTAGAACGTACATAGCAAAATTATTTCCGTATTCATGACCAACTTGGAATATCTATGACTACGATAATGGGATGAGAATCAAAACTATTTAACTTGATCATAAACTCTATTTTCGATATACACACCAGACTACTGTCACTTTACCGGAGTTGTGAAGAAGCAGCTTAGAAAGGAAGTCGGAACTACTCACCGCCTCTTCCTCCTAATAAGAAGTCTTGATATTCCATGAGCTACTTAGTTGTCTTGACGAAAACAAAAAAAAAAAATAAACAAAAATAAACAAAATACCACAAAGTACCACTACCAAAAAAAAAAGTTCTTATTCTTCTTTTGTTCTTATTCTTATTATACAAGGGAGCATATATAGTTTATCTCGGAGAGTGTAGCACCGGGAATCAATGTCCGTGAGGGTCTTCCTTGGGTGGTTCTGGGTCTACTGCGATCATGGTGTCGATTCTCAGAATGGCGACACATGCTTCCAATGCAGATTTCAAAGACTTTACCTTACTTATAGTTGGTTCCAGAACACCAGAAGATATCTCATCGACTATCCTGCCCTTGATTAGGTCTAAACCATAATTCTTATAGTTACGTCTTTTATGGTCATCTAGTTTAGCCATTTGACTAGCAGCGTGATAAGCTCTTAGTTTGGCGATCAGCTCGCTTGAGTCCTTTGCAGCGTTGACCGCTAAAGTCTTGGGGATAACAATTAGGGTCTGTGCGAATTCGGCGATGGCTAATTGCTCACGAGAACCCACTGTTGTAGCAAAGTTGTCCAAGTAGATGTTCAACGCGGTCTCCACACAACCACCACCTGGAACCACGTTACCACTCTCTAAAGTTCTCTTGACAACAGAAAGCGAGTCGTGGATGGAACGTTCCATTTCGTCAAGTGAGTAATCGTTAGGACCACGGAGTACGATGGACGAAGATGAGTGTCTAGAGGTACCCTTGATCAAAATACATTCGTCATCAGAAAACTTGGATTGGACTACTTCTTGACAAGTACCCAAATTACTACTTTCAAAAGTCTCATCACCTTCTAAGTTCGACATGGAGCTGATTAAAGTAGCGCCAGTTGCACGGGCGATTCTCCTCAGATCTTCCTTTTACAGCGCCTTACTGCCATTATCTTTGCTTCGACAAATTCCTTCAAGCACAAATCGTCAATACCCTTTGTAGTTAGGACAACCTGAGCGCCAGCGTCGATAATTTTCTTGACCCTTTCCAGAATGATTCCGGCCTCGCGCTTACGAATTTCTTCTAATTGTTCAGGGTCATCGATATTGATTTGTACACCCATTGCCATACGTGCCTTCTGTAGATTTATATCAAGACATGCAATTTTAACGTTACCCCTCCAATACGTTTGGGGCATGCTTGTGATGCAACTGTACAGTTCAAGGCATACCCATGCACCAAAACAGATTCCCTAGCACTCTTACCATGTGCCTTTAAGATATTAACAGCCTTGACTGGATACTTGACTTCACTCTTTGAATTTTGGGTTTCACAGCTAACAGAGCTTCTACCACTATATTACTGAAAACTCCGATTCTGAACCGATAATCTTGGATGACAAACTCGTCTTGGCAATGTTAACCAAAGTACTCTTACCTAAAGTATCAACTCCTATGGAAAGAACTTCATTAATAAACCTGATTGCTTCCTTCAATGCAAGCCTAAACCCAGTGATAATAGTAGTGGGATGAATCTTATTGTTAACCAATTCGTTGGCTCTCCTTAATAATTCTGCAGCTACAATAACAACGCTTGTTGTACCGTCTCCGATTTCACGATCTTGTTGCTGGGCCAATTCGACCAAAATCTTCCCCGCTGGATGTTGCACATCCAGTAATGACAGAATCGTCGCACCGTCATTTGTAACTGTAAAATCACCGATATCATCAACTAGCATTTTATCTAACCCAACTGGTCCCAATGAAGATTTAACGACGTTAGCCACAGCAGCAGCAGCTAAGACATTTTGATTTCTAATGTCATCACCGCTAGTCTTTTCTCCACCAAGAAAAAGCGTATCTGAATGAGAACTATTGTACACCTGAGACATTGAATCTTAAGACAATTGGTGAATTATATAGCTTCTTATTCTGATCTCCTGTGATAAATATTACATTGTTATACAACGTTAAGTGGTTCCTTTATTGCCACTCAGTGAAGAAAAAAGTTTTCGAAAACTTAACTTTTTAAAACGGTAGAAGTACGATTTCGGGACTCGAACGGAGGAATTTTTATTTATAAAAACACGTCTTACAAGTTTCGAATAAAGTTTTTTTTTTTTTCATTCAAGATGCCATCAACAAGAAACGAACACGAGATTTATTAACACGTCAGATCTGTCACTATTGTCATTTGTAAATTTGATATTAACATTCTATATACTACTTAAAAGTGGAACTAAAGTGGGAATGAGACTAAGAATACCACCGAACTAAGGCAAAAATACTGCTGTAGCTTCAAGAATTTCTTTGTCTGAAATTTTCTAATCAAATTTTCTCTCCTTAAAATATGAACTTATATCTTTAAGGTAGTTGCTGGAAAGCATGAGACCATGAAATTGTCCGCTTAGTTAAAACTTCCTTATGAAAATAAAACCAAAAACAAAAACAAAAATAAGACAAAATAAATCCTTTAAAGCCAAGATCCTTCCTAAATCTTTTTCAAAATCCACCCATCTTCGTTCTCACTTTTAGCTTTATTTTCGGTTTTTATTTTTATTTTTTTTTTATTTTTTTCTTTTTCTCTTTTAATGTCATTATTATGATGATCATTTACTTCATCTGTTTAATGATCTGGTAGACTTCTGCTACGCATTGTTCAATTCAGTATAGTTGGGTTTGCTTTAGTTTACTTGACACCTCGAACAAATAAACAAAAAAAAAAGATCCATTGATTCCGTAATGGTTCTTATAAGATGATACACTTTTGGATTTCTTGATCACTGGTGGCTCTAAAGCAGCAACAATGGCCTCATCAAAACGTTCTTCAATCCACGTTGGGTCAAAGCAGAACATTCTACATACTTAACAGCTCGAATCTCCCTTGAAAGTCTCTCACCCTCAGCCTGAGAAATTGGGCGCAATCTCTGCCTCTGTAACTTTTCAATAATTACTTTATCATCCCTAAGATCTACCTGCGTGCCAACAATTAAACATGGAACACCCGGACAGTGATGATGTACTTCCGGGAACCACTTTTCCTTAACGTTTTCAAACGATGGTGGTGATATAACACTAAAGCATACCAGGAAAACGTCTGTCGATGGGTAAGAAAGTGGTCTCAGCCTATCGTAATCCTCTTGACCTGCGGTATCAAATAGACCTAATGTATATGGCTCATCACCAATCATAACTGTAACAGCATAGTTATCGAAAACTGTTGGCACGTAATCTGCTGGAAATTGATTCGTTGTGTAAGATATCAGAAGACACGTTTTACCCACAGCACCATCTCCTACAACGACACACTTTAGAGTTTGCATTCTGCTCGCACTCACTCTAAATTTCTCCCTTTTATTTGGATAAACTTAGCTCCTCCACAAGCCAATAACTATCACTCCTTTAAAATATCTCGTAAGCTTCTTTCGTTGCGTACTAGATTTAATTCCTATCATCAACGAAATGTCCTTCCATGTTAATTTTGGTGCCTCAGTTCGTTGGACCTCTGTAAGGCGGGTAACAGTTTTCATCTTGTACATACCGCAACAAACAACAGAAAAAAGAAAATATACATAAATTGTACTGCACATTCTGCATATTTACAAATTTTTAGACCTTCTACTTATCTGTCATCTTCCGATGCAACTTCATTATCGTTTTCATCCTCGCTTTCCTCTTCCTCCTCTTCTTCACCTGATGATTCTTCGTCTGCTTCTTGCAGCCATTCAACCCATTTAGCGACCACTTTCTTTACGTCGTCAAATTTTGGATCTTTCGAGACTTGGGCCCACCAGGAATAAATAATCTCTTCTTCCAATATGTCACTGTCGTAAAGAGTGTTAAAAGCACTGAACAGAATTAAATCACGTTTCTCTAAGTCTTGTAAGACGACTTGTTCCATGAGAACATCCATTAAATCTATGTATTCCTCTGGATCAAAAGCTTCTCTACGGAACATCGGACCCCAGCGGGCAAAACCTTATTAGTTGCATCCTTTGGACCTAATGTTTGTGTAGCGATAAAATGGTAAACCCTATCCAAAAGCGCAATAACCGTGACAGTCCTCACTTCGTGGTATGAAACATTTAAACTCATTCTCAATGTGTTCAATTCTAATAGGGCAGTATCAAGGTCATGATTGTTTTCAATAGCTCTTTTCACAGTAGCAACACCTTCTATACCGAAATCCTCCTCATCTTCATATTCTGTTGGATCATCTTCTCTATCAGTGTAGACGCTATTAGTGGACATTGTACGCTTCTTCTTACTCTTCGTAACAGAAGAAATGGAATTGTCACTAAGATAGACCTCGTCTAAGCGATGGGACAATCCACTGATCATCTCTTCACCAATTGGTGAATCGAGTTCATCCTCCGAAAGTGGATCTTCATAAAGATAACCACGACCTTTAGAACCGCAGAATTCAAATGCGATTTCAAGATTCGTATTTTTGGTGCTTCTTCTGGCTCTTCATCCTCAGAAAGACCAAATCCATTGTCTTCCAAGTTTTTGACTGGCGTACCATTTATTCTCAAACCGCGGGGCAACTCCTTACCATCTTCTATCACTACGTTAAATCCTATAATACATCCATCGTTAAGTACAACATTAGTACCCAGTTTAGTGTCACTTGCAATGATGCTGTGATTTATAACGCTATTGCTTCCTATAATCGTATTATCCCAGATATGACTGTCTCTAATTACTGCACCAGAACCAATATAACAGTTTCTACCGATGACACAATTCTCCACAAGGGCACTTTCACCAACTTTAGTGCGAGAACCAATTGCAGTACACTTACCAATCTTACATGATTGCGCCAATACTACACCTTGTTCCTTGTAAATATGACTTGACTCGTACGAATAAGTCTGATCCGGCATTAAATTGGAATCCAAAACCAAAGGATAACACCAACGGCCAATAAAATCTTGTGAAATGCTATCGTAAGATTGCCAGCTTTCCACACGTGCTGCATATTCTTCTGTGATATAAGCATACACATGCTTGCGCAGTAAATCACTTGACAAAACTCCCTTTACAAAATCTGATCTTAACATTTGGTAATCGAAATTTTCTTGGAAAATAGCAGGTACTAAAGGAGAGCAAATATCGATCCTACAATCAATCAAATCATTTCTCAGAACAAATTCATCTACGCCTTCTAGTAAATCAGGATCTATCTCCACAGAAGTCTTCAATTTAGAACTAGGCAATGGAATTTCTTGGTAATAAAGACATCTGTTATCAGATTTATCTAAAATAAAACAAGCTGGTTGGAATGCTCTAGTTCTGTGAAATTGGGTAGCTTTACTTAAGCATGTAGTAACAATGTGGTCTTTGTCCTTTGCGTGCACTTTTTGTGGAAGTCCCAAAACTTATCAAAATCTAAATTAGTCACTGCATCACCACTCATTAACACAAAATCTCCAGTTATTACACCTTTGTTATCTAGATCTCTCATAGCATCACCTACAGATCTTGCCTCTGGCGACATTATTGTGAAAACTTTAAACGGTGACCAAGGCAAATTCCACTTCGAAGCTTCGATATACTCACTGATCAGTGAGGCATGCGCTGAACAAACTAAGTATACTTCTTTGACAGGCGCTTTAGCTAAAAATTCTAAAGTGTATTCGAGCAGAGGGACATTAGCTAATGGAAGAAGACATCTTGGTTTATCGTAACTCAAGGGCATAAATCTCGTTTCGAAAGAATCTGTCAAGACAATCGCTTGTAAACGATCATCCTGAATCATCTCATCCTTTGGATGATCTTTAATTTTCTTACCAGCCATATTAGAAGTGATCAGTGATAGGGTCGATATAATTTATGATTATTTTAAGTCATTACTTTTAAACTGATCCATTATTTCATATCTTCTTTCTATTCCCTGAAACCATTGAAAAAATCGTTCGTCACAAATGATCCATTATATATGAAGGTGTCACACTGGCAACGAAGAATAATAATAAGAGTAATAATAAGAGTAATAATTACGTACATATTTATAATATTTTAACTCAGTTTTAAAAGATTCTGCAGGCCCAGAAAAACCCTCGGATTCTCAAGAGTATCAATACAATGCATATATAGTTGTTGCAACATTTTGGAAAATCCTAACACTATAGCATCTTAATTTTACGTCGTTGACACATTTCTAGGAAATAAAAATATTCATCTGTCTTTGGTAGGATATAATAATAATAGATGGCATTAACTGTACATTAGAAGCCATTATGCCGCTTATTTGAAATCTTTGAAGTAAAATATGTTGTGTCTTATTCCAGACTAGTCAATCACAGCTTATGAAACCCATCTATCAACCATTTCATTCATCCATTGCGGACCCTGCATTTGCAATACTTTGGGTAAGTCTTCTAGGCCATCCAGCAGCCCATCTTCATTAACCGTAGAATTCTCCATAAAGCCGTTAATCAATTTCAACACGAAAAGGCAGTTTGGGTAAACAATACAGAGTGCGTACGGTGGCTCACACCAGTATTCTAGATATTTCAAGTAGTTTTAAACTTGGGATCTTTCCACAATTGTTGCTGTTGAGTCAAGAGGTAAGTGACATACGGTATGTTTGCCAAAGACTGAACAAATTCTAACTCAACTTCAAATCTAGTAGGTAACGATGGTGTTTCTTCGACGACTGGGGCTCTTGACTATTTTCTATCGACATTTTTCGCACTTTTGTACGTATCTCTCGTTATATAATGAAGTTCAACAATATTCCAACAAGTCCGAATTCTCTTCATCGCTAATGAGCAGTACGAACACTCAAAAATAGCACACTGGTTAGTCATATGAGACACAATATAGGAATATTGAGAATAGCTGTGCTACTTCTCTGTCCATTGACACTATTACTGACTCATTTTCTAGGATTTCTAAGATCTTATCCACCTCCAATTGATAAGGATGGTTGGATCAACATCTTCTTCGTCAAGAAGGGTTGGTTTTGGACCTCATTGGTTATGTGGGTATGCTTGCTTCGGTATGGGAAATTTAGCCGTCAAACTTTGATACGTTATTCGATCCTTACTGCCTGGTGGTATATATTCACACAAGCTTTATGGTTTCGTACTGCGCCAATAATGGATCTAATATTTGTAGCTACTGGTGGTCTATGTCGCTTTGACGTTTTAGATACTCATGGGAATTTAAATCTAGGTTTCCAAGATTCTAGTTCTAGGAGAGCTAGATCCTTACTAAAGATACATTCTGTTTTGCAAAGATTTCAATCGACTACTCAAGATGAATCAAAGAGCCGCTTAGTGTTACACACGTTGGCCAAGCTAGGACAACTAATGGGTGTTTCTAATGAGAGGCCAGGTTTAACAGATACTAGGGTACTACCTAGTGAGATTAACATCTTCATTCATGACAGTGTAAAATCTGTTAAAAACATAGGATCGTCAGCTGCATGTCGTGCCACTGGTGGCCATTGGAAAGGTGGACATGACCCTTCAGGTCATATCTTCCTTAATACCTTAATGATTATGTTTCTACTCGGTGAATTAGACTTTTTGCACCTTTGGCCTGGTCAAAATTATCTCATAAAGAATGTAGGCCTTTGAGTTACTTCATTACATTATTAAATAACAGTCCATTGCGTAATATAATGCAGAGAAACCCGCAAACGATCGGTGAAATATTGTGGGCCATAGTGTTTCTGCCTGCATGGAAATGTATTCGAGATTTGATCAGATTTGTTTCTGTCAGTGTCAGATACCTTGCATGGGAAAATCCCGTTCTGCTTTTAATTGGGTTCGTAATACTCTGGTGGTATAGTCTGGTAGTTACTGCTTTAGTGTTTCATACAGTATCTGAACAAGTATCTGGTCTTATATGCGCATATTTAGTTGCTGGAGGGTTGTATTGGTATGCTATTAAGAACAACGCCAGGAATCAACTGGTATAGTCTGTAGTTGTTGAGCTTTTTCTTTAAAAACCAAAATAGAGAACTAATCCAAAGATCACACACACACCGTTTGTTATGTAATACCCATCTGTTAGAATAGATATTTTCCCATTAAGCCCTTCAGTACACTTTTCCATGCTCCCGCCTCGGTAAGTGATAGATTGATTGGCAGAGGGTATGTAACATTCATAAACGGTAAAATAATTGATCATTGACATGATTAATAGACGCGGCCATGTACCGCCAAAATTGCTTAAAGTGTTTAATAGTGTCATATAAGTACCGCCGATTACGGGATCAGCAACCCGTGTGTGGAACGCAGTAATACCAACAAACTGAACAGTTGACATGAATGATCCCAGTAGATGTTGAATAATAACTAAAAGGAAAAAGGTTTGTTAAGTTGATTATTTTTGGGAAAATGCTCAAAACATAGCTACCTAGAGCTGCAGCTATCAATCTTCCTAGAAACCCCAGAGCCAAGGAGTTAAAATACCTCTGTCACCAACTAAAACCTGGTCCAATTATTGCTCCGAGATAATACCGGACGAGAAGGGTGGAGATGATGATTAGATTCTGAACTCCATTTGGCGACATAGTACCCGAAGATTACTTCAAACGGAACGTCGATTAAAACAGTCACCGCCAAATCTTCTTTCTTAAATCCACGTTCTAACAGTTTTAAGTTTGTAGCTGCTTCGTTGCATTGGAATGCCACCTTAGAAGTCAAGTGGATAATCACCAACGATTGCACTGATTTTAATTTTAGAATTCTAGCAAAGCATTTGTAAGTGTACTTTATACTTGCTTTATTGCTAGTGCCGATGTCATCACCATCAGGGTATTCTGCTACAAGTTTAGATTCGTCGTATTTTTGGCTGCCGAAGGTCCTAATCTTGGTAAAACATCGTCCAAGGGTCTTTCTTTGTGAACATAATTACATAGATGGTCACCAAAATGTAGAGAATTCCTGCAAATTTCATATAACCACCAAGGCTAACAAATCCATAGTCCAGAGGTTGAGTCCTAAAATATTTGTTGGCAAAATCGCTTGAATTCAATGAAATAAAACTGTAAAGGATAGAAAATAACCAAAATTAATCCCCAGAGTTTGAGCAGTTGACGCATATGATAAGGATTGGGTAGATAAGATCGTCAATGCCCATCCATCAACTGCAATGTCTTGAGTAGCACACAAAAACACTAAAATCCAAAATACCAGGCTAGAGTAAGAATATTCAGATTGTGTAATCCGTTTGTATGTCTTCCATAAAAGGCATCATCAACTCCTTTGAAAACTAAATTGTTACTGATAGCGCAGCCCAAGATAAACAGCATTGATCCGCTAAGTAATTGTATAGGTATAATCCATGACCTTCTTCTACCGATTTTAGAATCATATATGGAATCAACAATAGGTGACCAAAGAATTTTAAAGAATATGGATACGTAGCAATTGAGAAGATCCCCAATGTTGTAAAGGAAGTTTCCCTTGCCATAGATTTTAATAGAAACGGTATAGTACCGAATGCTAATCCGACAGGTATACCTTGTAGAAAATAGAGAGCTACTAATAAATAAAACTGCGGCAAATCATGTTTAGCCAAATTCTTTCTACCTGCCATTTTCAAACCCCAATTTAATAGTAGTTAAAGGTTATAAGCGCTTCTACCTGGTGTGTGGTCTTGCTCAAAGTGTGCTAAAGTTGATCTAATCTGTCTTTATCTCGCTGCACCAGAATCGGACGAAGAAAACATCAAGATATGAAAAATAATAACAATAATAATAATAATAATTATAGACAAGTAGTTTCTGACTAAAAACTAGACTAGCTTTCCTTAAGGTGGGGATGAATATTTGCGCTATAATACTTTTTTTTTTTTTGTTAACAAAAAAAAAAAAAAAAAAAAACATCAGAATTTAAGGTAATGTTGTTGTCAAGCTTGATCTTTTGTTGTTGTTGTTGTTGTTGTTGTTGTTGTTGTTATTTCTTTGACTTGTAATACAAACAATCGTTAAACACTGGAGGCTGTAGCAAAATAAGTAGGGAATACCTGATTAATAGTAGTAATAACAATAATGTCGGAAACTCATAAACTGGTAACTATCTATTCTATCATGAAGATGGGATAAAATTTGAATTACAACATTTACTCAATAGACAAAGCCTCCTTTGTGGCAGTGACAACGGTATCAGCATCCGGGAAAGACAATTCTTCCAATTTCTTTGCATATGGAGTTGGGACATCAGCGGCGGTAACTCTTTGAACTGGAGCATCCAAATAGTCAAATGCTTCAGATTCCATAATTTGAGCCGCAATTTCAGCACCAACACCAAAGTGAGGGAAGCCAGATTCAACGGTCACCAGGTGGTTAGTCTTTTAACGGATTTGATAACAGCCTCCATATCCAATGGTCTAATTGAACGCAAGTTTATAACTTCAGCCGCAACACCATGCTGCTTATCTAGGATTTCCGCAGCTTGGACGGCAAAACCCACGTTTCTAGTGTAGGCAACAATAGTGACATCGCTACCTTCTCTTTCAATCTTGGCCTTGAATGGGGCCACATAATCAGGTGACATGACCTCGTCACTAACCTCAAAGGAGGAACCGTACAAAACTTCATCTTCTAAAACGACAACGGGATTTGGATCCCTAATGGCAGCTTTCAACAAACCCTTAGCATCTTCAGATGACCATGGGGTAACAACTTTCAACCCTGGGATGGCACCATACCAAGC
Organism: Zygosaccharomyces sapae; assembly: GCA_900465325.1. Classification (NCBI taxonomy): domain Eukaryota; kingdom Fungi; phylum Ascomycota; class Saccharomycetes; order Saccharomycetales; family Saccharomycetaceae; genus Zygosaccharomyces; species Zygosaccharomyces sapae. The sequence goes on along the minus strand of UEGL01000050.1, from coordinate 7,049 downwards.
TGCATAATCTTGAGAGTGTTGCGCACCAAGACCAACACCGGCACCATTTGGACCTCTGAATGTAATTTGACACTTCTGAGTACCACCAGACATGTAATGAGTCTTAGCTGCAGAGTTGATAACGTGATCAATGGCCTGCATAGAAGTTGAATGACATAAATTCTACAATAGGCTTCAAACCTTTCAATGCAGCTCCAACGGAAAGACCTGCAAATCCGTATTCTGTAATTGGAGTATCCACCACACGACGTTCACCAAAACGATCCAAAGACCTTTGGATACCTTATAAGCACCATTGTACTGTGCCACTTCTTCACCAATCAAAACACATCGTCATCACGATCCATCTCTTCAGCCATTGCAGCATTAAGAGCTTCTCTGACGGTCATTGTTTGGGACGAAGCCATACGCGTACATTGTAATAGAGCGGCAGATGATTTTAAAGGGGTCAATTTTTAGCGACATTTGAAATCCTAACACCGAACATCCTAGTTTATTTTATAACAGATCAATTGACACTACGATACAATCACGATGATATGACGGTTCTCGAGATCCTAAATAAAGTCGATAACGGAGAAATAAAAGAACTGGAGACAATTTTTTGAAAAGAGTAAAGAAAGCACAAAGCAACCAGGCAATCCGAGGAATAAATGAATCCGCTTTATGAAACCTTGCTCAACCACTGATCTGTACAGCCAAGTGTGTCAATCAGCGATTGGAATAGTTGTTCTTATTTGGCTTTCTTGTTCTTATACTTCAAACCACGATATAATCTGGTTTTCGCCGTTGAGGGGAGGAAAATGTTACCCAAGAGGAGATTAAAACCGTTCAATCCTTACACCGCTACTTATGATGATCATTTGGGACGTCAGTATCAGATAAGTCTCAATATGTTCTTGAACTACAAGGAAGATAAAAGAAGCAGCTTGGACTTGCTGCAAGAAGTGGAAAGTGTTTGTCCCGTTGCATGCCTAACTAGTGCCATCTCTAAGAGGTGTGTTTGGAGCAGCTGCAAAGACATTATGCTTTTATATTTAGTTGTGTCTTCCAGCTATCAAGTTTCATTGGTTGTTTGGCCGAGCGGTCTAAGGCGCCTGATTCAAGAGTTCGACTCTTACCAGCGGTATAAAACCACTGGGAACCCTCAGGTATCGCAAGATGCGTGAGTTCGAATCTCACAGCAACCATCTTTTTAAGATAGTGCCAGTATTTCACTGGTTAATCCTATGTCTGTCGGCGTGCGGAGGTTCGAGAGTCAATCAAACCATTGCTCGCCTTCAAACTTGTTAGTACTTCCGGTAGTAGGGGAAGGTTCGTTCTATTTCTTGGAGGAAGAGGGCTTGTCAGATGAATTGCTGGCAGTATCTTAGAGTTTATTCCAGTCGGGTTTAGTTTTGTCGTGTATTGTATTTATCTTTGCCCGTGGTGACGTGTTGTGGTAGTCGTTTCAACAAGTCATCTTTGTATGGGGAAGTAAGTACCTTTAAAACTTGAAAGTTTAAAACTAGGAGTAAAGAGTAAATAAAGAAAAGTTCTTCAGCTGGAGAAGGATTCGGAGTTTATTTCCCTGTTCCTACACACTAAACTTTTGAGTATCAAGACTGACTCAACAACAGTTGGGTTTGGGATTCTTTTCAAGAGAGTTTTCATTGAGGTTGATCTTTGTGAACGTGTTTCACGAAATCAAAAATCAATAGATCAAAGGTGCGATTACCAATTGATACTAGACAGTTGTGAGAACATGAACTCTACTAGTGCCCTTGGTTCGAATGTTTTAGAGTCGCTCTCATACTTGAATCAAACAGCTCACTGTCTGGTCCCTGACAGCGTTGTTTTCAGTTCTGTCGTTAACTATCCGTATAGACTGGTACTGTCCTTTGTGGATGCTGCAAAGCTTCAATATGAGCAGCCATTAGACGTTGATATTTTATGGTTTGGTGTGAAGTTTATCAAGGAGCTTACCTATTACTTATTGAGTAGTTATGCTATTGCCAGTTTTGTTACAGCGTTGATCCTCAACAGGATTGTAATTATGGCGTCGTTGAGGTCAACTGTTAATCGAGTGGTGCTGCCCTATGGTCAAGAGTCCTGTTACATCTTTCATCTATTATACCATTGGTGTATATCCTGCTGCAAGTGCTGTGTCAGTATGGGATTGTTAGAAAGTTAGAACCGATGGAGTTTACGACGTTTCTTTCGAGTACGTTTGCTTCATATGCATGGTCGAACTGTGTGGAGACATTTGTTGCATCGACCACTAATACTCTTCCACTGGAGGAGTCTGATTATTCCATCTTTGAGCTATCCATTCTATTCTACTCTTTAAAGAAGAATAAAGAGCACGATCTTCTGCAAGGGGACTATTTATCGGACTGTTTGATGGCAATCTTGGGTAGGCTGCTAGTTCATTTGGTGGAACTGTTCCAATGTCGGAAATATCGTCTATTTGGCAGTACGCTACTCAACTGTGCAGGAGTGGGGCATTTTATCTACAAAGTAAGGCGACTCGGGTTCAACGCATTACCTGTTGCAACAAGATACAGAAACTTTCCTAAAATTTTCTCGTTATTTTTAATTGTGATGTCCGTTACTATTTATTCACTAGCATATTTTGTCAGATTGGACCCCTTTGGCGGCGGCGGGTTAGATCCACAGGAGTTGCAATTTTATTCCTTTATGCGTAACTGGTGGGAGCACCTAAACTGTACAGGTGAAGAGGAGTTCTCAAGCGTGGTCGTCAAGTTGGCTGCCATGCTCTCCATGGGTAGAGAGTCGATGAGCAAAGGTGTACTGAGAGAATTTTCGCATATCAATGCACCTTCGAGTATTCATCATAGCTATGTGATTAGTGGCTATCTGAATAATATCTCCACGATACCGGAGGATATTGAAGTCAGGTATAGAGAGAGCATCATGACAATGCATTCAGGTAAGAGTAATGCTCCTGGCTTAGTAAAAGGTTCAAAATCTGCATTATGTTGCTTAAACATTTTTAATTTCTTCCGCAAGTCTAAGGCACCTGAAATAAGGCAGGAGCCATCGAAGAAGGACCCCAATAGATATGTGACCGAAAAGAATTATGCGAAATTTCTGACCAAACCACAATTTTCTCAAAGGAAAACCGAATCCGATAGTAACCAATACCTACTACCAGAGGATGACCTTTCAGGTGACTATATACCGGAGCAAAGTGATGAATTGGAGGTTGATACAGAATATGATGGCAGCGATGATGAAGATGTAGGAGCTATATTAGCACCTGATACTATAGATAATTTACAAGAGGATCTCACATGGTACATATCGGTGTGGTCCATCTTGAAATCCGCTGTTAATACCGACACAAGGTTGACGCGGAAACAATATGCGGCTTTAGAGCCGCAAAAGATACTACAGAAGTGGTACTCGAGAGGACTACGTCTCGTAAGAGCGAGAATGATGATGATATGGATTCAACTTTGCTTGTGTGGTCTGTAAAACCAATTCAAGAAATGTGGTACTGTGGCCCTGTAAATGTTTTGCCTTGTGTGAAAGTTGCAGGGTATCGTTAGGATTACGCGGATTTAATTCGTGTGTATGCTGCAGGAGGGACGTTCACGGATACAGTAAGTTGCATGCAATTTAAATACCTTATTATATTGTTTTAGAATGCGTAAACAAACGATTTGTGTTATTCAGTTATTGTCAAAGCTCTCTAACTGAGTAGATCAAAAGGAATCACGGTTTTAGGAGACTATGATCGTGAGTTGTATTATCGTGGTTCTTTACAACACACAACGCTTTGGTGGTAACAACCACGTGAGCATCACTCTACCCTAATTGGGATCAGTTGCCCTAATTTTTGGCTCGGTCGTTGTTGTCTTTTTTCTCTCGAGCGGGTCAACACCTTGGAAAATTTTTGACATATATAAGGACGAACCATTTAGCTGAAATTTGCTAACTAGTTTTGTTTTCCTCATTCTCTACAGAATATACCAAAAGCATAGACTCGTGTTGGGAGACCCTGGGAAGGGAGATGTTGCTGCTTCTGCATTTGCGGACCGGTGATCTTCTCTTGCTACTGTTGCTTAGCTTTCTCAAAAGTCTCTCCAACAATTTGGCGCTCGAGAGGCGAGTCTCAAGGATCTTGGAGCTATTCTGTCGAGTGCTTCTCCTTAGGTCTCCGGCCTGGGTTGAGTCGCGCTTGATGGGAGCTAAGGCTCTGAGATGTTGCCACGAAGTATGTGGTTGAGGCAGAAGCTGCCCCGCCAACGGGTCAAATTAGATCAAGCAGGGCGCATTGACTTTGAACTCTCGTGCTCGCTTTGGTGGGCGTGATTGAGTTCGGTCGTTGATTTAGTCGCTCTGCGGCAGTATATTCCTGGACGCTGTGAAGACCCTATGGGTCGTTTATCACTTGGGTAAAACCATACTGCATACATTTTGTTTTCTACTATCTTAAACTTCTTGTGCTATTCTAGTAGAGGTAGAGGTGCTGGAAATACTAGTAATAATTGTAACAATTATAAGAGTAGTACACATATTTCTTAATAGGTTGGTCACGCCATTAATGCGGACCGGCAGAGGTTATCATGACATCGGGACAGATTGTTCTTAATGATGGAATAGACGAATTGGATTTTCCACGTAGACGACTTGGAATGAATCAGCAGCGCTGAACACAGCCTTGTCCATAACAGATCCTGATGGAGCTGCGATGTATTTGACCCCGCTTCTCACTGCTCTGTAGACGTTATCAGGGAATGGGAAGAAGGCGTCACTAGATAATGAAACATTGGTCAATTTAGATAACCAATCTTTTCTTTCCTCTTGAGTAAATGGGGTTGGTACTTCTTCAAACTTGGATTCGTATTCGGATTTTTCCGGCTCTTCAGTTGGGATCTGGCCGGTAACGAACAAGTCGATTGCATTTGATTTTTCAGGTCTCTTAACGCCCTTTGCCCATTTAATGGACAAAACTCTTGGGTGGTGTCTGAACCACCAGTTATCGACCTTATCACCTGCCAATCTAGTGCAGTGAATTCTTGATTGTTGACCGGCTCCAAGACCTACAACCATACCATTTCTAGCGTAACACACAGAATTTGATTGTGTGTATTTGAGAGCGATGGTTGCAACAGTCAAATCAATGACGGCTTGTTCAGTCAAATTCTTATTAGCAGAAACAATTTCTCTAAAAGAGGATTTGTTGATAATGGCATCATTTCTCTTCTGTTGCAGACTAACACCATAGACTTGTTTCGTTTCCAATGGTTCAGGGACAAAGTTAGGATCAATTTGCAAAATGCAGTATTTTCCACTCTTCTTTTTCTTCAGAATTTCTAGAGCAGCCTCCTCGAAACCTGGGGCGATGATACCATCAGACACTTCTCTGGAGATAATCTTGGCGGTAGGGACGTCGACAATGTTTGAGAGAGCAATATAGTCACCGAAAGAAGACATTCTATCAGCACCACGAGCCCTAGCATAAGCACAAGCTAATGGTGACAAGTTCTCGATATCGGAAACAAAGTACACCTGTTTTCAATATCTGACAATGGGATACCGACAGCAGCACCAGCGGGGACACGTGCTTGAAAGAAGCTGCTGCTGGTAGGTTCAAAGATGCTGACAATTCCTTAACTAACGGCCATGAATTTAATGCATCCAGCAAATTAATGTAACCAGGAGAGCCACACAAGACTTTGAAAGGTAATTCCTCTTGTTGTGTGACAAAAGCTTGGGCAGGCTTTTGGTGGGGATTAGCACCATAACGCAGAGGCAATTGGGCCTTACCTTCTGAGTATTGTTTTCTAAAGAAATCAGAAATGGCATTGTCGTAATCAGCGGTATGTTCAAATGCTTTTAATGCTAAATGATTTCTTAGTTCCTGACTGACCTCACCATTACTCTTTTCAACTCAGCTAAAAGGCGGGATAGTCGTGAGGATCAGATAAAATGGTCACTCTTGCATGGTTTTAGCGGCCGCTCTTAACAATGTAACACCACCAATATCAACCTCTTCAACTGCTTCAGATACGGTGACACCAACCTTAGCCACGGTTTCTTTGAAAGGATACAAGTTACAAACAACAAAGTCAACCTTATCGATATGTTGCTTCTGCAAATCCTCCTGATCTTCCTCTAAGTTTCTTGCCAAAATACCACCGTGAATTGCTGGATGTAGAGTTTTGACCCTGCCACCTAGCATTTCAGGTGCATGCGTAATACTTGAGACATCGTCAACTGGGAAACCGGCTTCACGGACCATACGTGCAGTACCACCTGAGGCTAAGATACGTACATTAGCTTCACTCAAACCCTTGGCAAGGTCTAGCAGACCAGTCTTGTCGTAAACAGACAATATAGCTGTCCTTTCGTAACCACCCATTCCTTTATCTTTTACTCTTTCAATTTTCTATGTAGTAAACGACTTAGGAGTGACGTACGGTTGGTTAGTTGTTCTCGCTCTTGTCAAGACTTGGACAATGGCAACCTTTATAACTACTAAGTAAAATTTGCGTAATTTGTTTGGTACACCTCAACCTCAGAGGAGTCAACTGCATCACGAACACTAGAGTGATATGAAATCCAATTTCAACCACTCCAAAATATCGGATAACCCGGAATAGCACAAGGCTTTTTATATTAATTTCAATATATAGTAAAAATAAGATTGAACACTAATGCTATACCGATGGAGAAGCTTATTTTCTGTATCTCCACAAGGACAAGGTGTTGTGTCTCTTCCAGATCTTTCTTCTACCGGATGAGGAGTTGTTGTATCTGTGACCCTTGTTGATACCTCTGGATCTCTTACCAGTGGCAGTCAAACCTCTAGCCTCTCTGTGCTTGTGGACAGGGTTGCAGATCCAGTTGTAGTGGGCATCTCTTCTGATAGCCTTGTGGAATGGATCGACTAGGATGACCTCGAAGTACTTGTAGGTGGAGTCCTGGTTAACCCAGTAAGAGTTCAAAACTCTCAAGTTAGAAGCACGACGAGCAACTCTTTCTTCGGCGGTAGCTCTCATGGCTCTTTGGTACTTCAATTCGTTGACACCCATGTT
>UEGL01000051.1:0-164927 GCA_900465325.1 Zygosaccharomyces sapae | reverse complement strand
TCAGAAAATACATTGAATCTAACGGCTACAAGTTATTGACTACCATTGATAAGGACCCAGAACCAACTTCCCAAGTTGATGAGCACTTGAAAGATGCAGAGATTGTCATCACCACACCATTCTACCCTGCATACATCACCAAGTCAAGAATTGCCCAAGCTCCTAAGTTGAAATTGGCAATTACCGCTGGTGTCGGTTCCGATCATGTTGATTTGAATGCTGCCAACGAAAGAAAAATTACTGTTACTGAAGTGACTGGTTCCAATGTTGTGTCAGTTGCTGAACACGTCATCATGACCATTTTGGTTCTAATTAGAAACTACAACGGTGGTCACAGTCAGGCTGTTAACGGCGAATGGGATATTGCTGGTGTCGCCAAGAATGAATACGATTTGGAAGATAAGGTAATTTCCACTGTTGGTGCGGGTAGAATTGGTTACAGAGTTTTGGAAAGGCTTGTTGCCTTCAACCCTAAGAAATTGTTATACTACGACTACCAAGATCTACCACCTGAAGCTGTCAAGAGATTAAACGATGCAAGTCAGTTGTTCAACGGTAGAGGTGATATTGTGCAAAGAGTTGAGAAATTGGAAGATATGGTTTCTGAATCCGACGTTGTCACCATCAATGCACCATTGCACGAAGGTACCAAAGGTCTTTTCAACAAGGAATTGATCTCCCACATGAAGGATGGCGCTTACTTGGTTAACACCGCCAGAGGTGCTATCTGTATTGCTGAAGACGTCGACGCTGCTGTAAAATCCGGTAAATTGGCTGGTTACGGTGGTGACGTCTGGGACAAGCAACCAGCTCCAAGGACCACCCATGGAGATCCATGGACAACAAGGACCAAACTGGTAACGCAATGACTGTCCACATCAGTGGTACTTCCTTGGATGCTCAAGAAAGATACGCTCTAGGTGTTAAGAGCATCTTAGAAAGTTACTTCTCTAAGAAGTTCGACTACCGCCCACAAGATGTGATCGTAAAGGATGGTGAATACGTTTCCAGGGCTTACGGACAAAGAAAATAGATTATTTCTATTTAGTTATTCATTAGGATTACGAGTTATGTAGATAGCCGAGGGTATTTAAGAATGCGTTCAATACAGGCCTAAACATAAAAATAATTGCAAGTTAGAAAGGTATGTACCGTACTGCATCAAATAATCCCTTACGATATACAATTGCTCTACTTTAACATGCATATATACACTATCCCAGTTACAGCTCATTACTATAGCTATTATTATTACTCTTATTATTTTTGTAAACCTAGATGAACATTGAAAGACACTGGTATTATTCAGGGATATAGTTATCTTCTTGATCGGACATGCCACCAGATTGCTCAGGCATTGGGGCAGGTGGAGCTTGTACTGTTGCTGGAGACTGCATTGAAACTGACATTGGTACATGACGTCTACGTCTTCTATGTCTTGGTTTCGCATGGAAATCGTAGTTATTACCAACTCTCTCAGAAAATGGAATAGCAAACCCACCTCTCGAGGCATCATATTCGAATCGTAGTTCATCAGAAACTTGACCACCGCTTTTACCACGACCAAATTGACGGCCATCTTCAAAACCAGGGTCGATATCAATTGTGATATTACGATCGTCTAACTTGGTGTCACCCAAATACTTAACGGCATTGAGAGCTTCCTCTGGTTTGGTATAAATAACAAAGCAGAATCCACATGGTGTAAATTTGAATCTATCCAGGCCCATAACAATACGTTGAATGGTTCCACATTTGCTAAATAATTCATAGATTTGTTCTTCAGATGTATAAAATGAGAGATTCCCAACATAGACGGTTCCTGAACGTACTGATTGTCTCAATTCTTCTAATCCATTAGGATTCTTTCTGGCCTTACGAAGTAAGTAACTGGAGGAGTATCGAGGCGTTTCACTGAGTGGTCGTAATGGATTTCATCAAATTCTGCTAATGACATGATGATACAGACCTTCGAAGGGGAAAAGTTCAGTTAGATCTTCACTATATCAATCGTTCTTATTATGAATTTTGTATTCCACTTTAATTGTCCGATGATGAGCTTTTGTGGTGCCCGAACATAAAGAACAATTGCAATGAATTCAACAACATGAATAAGAAATTAAATAATTTATTCCCTAAGAATTTTTTCAAATTGGGGATTACCAGAAGAATCCTCAAATTTTTCTACCTTGGTAACAGTTTTGTTTCCTGATACTATCCAAGAGATTTAAAATTATAAAATGGCCCTTATACAATACGAATATCAGTCTTCCTCATCCTCCAGTTGCTCGTCGTAAATATCATCATCATCACCATCATCGTCACTCAATGGAACGTAATCCAAATCCTCTTCTTCGACATACTCGTCTTCTACCCGCAGAAGTGAAGCCGTTTCACTTAGCGGACCTTGATGATTCTTGGGTTTACGCAACTCTTCGTAGTGGAAGTTCCACATTTCAAATCTATCTTTCCACCATGCTAGACTGAGAATTGAGATGAGCTGTGAGGGTACTACGTACAATAAAGCGGGTTGAGCCACCTGGAAATGATCGAGGGCAACGAAGCAGCCTAGAAGTGCAAAGATGTAACTCAATAGCGCTGTAGTTGCGTACACACCCCAGTAATTTCTATTCAAATGAAATTCAGTGTTGGGGTTATGAAGATGCCATCTGTAAATGTCGAATTTGTAACACAAAGAGATGAATATGCCCGGTAACACAATATCACCAAGCCCCATTAGACCTGTGGGCAATTGAATTTTGATAGGTAAGTCAATTTGACTAGCATTAATCATGAAAGGCGTGTAGAACACGAAATAGATATCATAGAAAAACAGTGCGCCTAATATTAAGGATGCAGTCTTTAAGTTTTGAACTGAATTTGATGAATTGCATAAATGGCACAATTCATAGGGATTATTGCCCTCAGAGGTGACCATTGAGCAAGTGCTACTGATAGGATCAGTGCTGGGATCATGTCCAGTCTAATATAAGTGTTCGTAAGTTGTGTAGAAGAAGGTATGGTTGTTGGTTCTTCTGCATCTTCTTCAGTTGACCATGATTTATCGGTCAATGGATCTCTGTAGGTCAAGTTGGGCAGAAACAAAAAGCTGGGTGTGGAGAGGAATTGTTATCTGAAATTGTTAATCTGTAACGGGGTTTAATCTCGACGGATTAATACCAGTCCATTTACCAAATAATCTTACCAAAGTATTCAACAGAAACGAATAGACAAAAGTACCAGCAGCCACATTTAAAACCATGAAACTGTATTTGAGTAATTTCATCAATGCATCGGAGTAGTAAAGTGCTACTAATGTAACACCACAGGACACTGAGATAATAATGGCATCTTGCTCGTCGAGGTGCAAATCGGGTTCCTCCTTCCCTAATTCCAAATCTGAAGGGTCAAACAAAGGATCCTTCTCAGTTGGAGCTTGCGCATTATGGGGATAGATGTTATGGATGCCAACGATCCCAATACAACGAGCGTAGTAGCAATAGTCACTAACACATAACTGGGGAATCTTAGAAATCCATAAGCTGCAACAGTTGGCTAATTTACTAGTGCTTAAGGCATTGGGGATTTTACTAAACACCTTTTCTAGCTGTTTTGGCGATATATGATCCATTATCTAACTTATTTCTGCCCTTGTACTTATCCTCACTCCCTACTATTGTGGTTGTAAGTTAGTTGACATACCGGAATTGCTTCTAGGGAAGGGAGGCATGAAGACTACTATCGACGACACCCCACCCCAAAGACCCAAATAAACTATTACTACCAATGAACAATGCCTGCTACTCAAATGATTCGAAAAGCAACCATCTAAATAACCTATCATCCGAACGTTTATTCTATACAGTACAGTACATTATACATATAAACCATTAGGCACATCTTTATCGCTTACGCTGTTTTCTCCATTTAAAGGCTACATTCCCTTTTGCATCCACGGTCTTCTTTTTGAGCCTTTTTCATAACTTCTCGTTGCATATCCATACGTTGATGTACCTGTTTCAATTTAGCCTCTCTATCGAGATGGTCTTTCAACAATTTGTACTTCTTCAATTTCTTTTTATCCAGAGATTCCTTGGGCATTACATCAGATGAATCCGCTAGTTCTCCTTGAGCCAGTTGGTCCTTGGTCAATCTATTCTCCCGCCTGTGAAGAAGCTCCGGTGTTGTATTGAAATATTTCACTGGATCAAAATCATCTAACTCGGCTTCATCATCCACGAAAACCGTATGTTTGCCTGTAGAGTGAAAAGTCAAATCCTTCTTTTGCTTGTCCAACTGTCTCAGTTCCCTCTGTCTCATAGTTCTCACATAATTACTATCTTGTGTCTTCAACAGTTTGACCTGATCTGTCGTTAACGATTCATCGTTACCTCTAGATTGAACCAAAAGACCCTCTGGATCAGTACGACGAGACGACATCGCATGGTAGTACTCATCTGGATTACGTTCCTTAGCTTTACCACGGAGAATCTTGAGAGTGTTCTCCTTACGGTGATAATCTTGAGCACGCTTTACATAATCCTTGTGCTTCTCGAGAAATCCGAGCTTAGTACGAGAGCTGAGTTGAGAACGCTCACGGTGCTGCTTCTTCTGAACATTATGAACCAGTTTAGCCATAGTGAAAGTCTCCTAAACGTCCTTATTGCCTCTGCTATTGGTTGTGAGATGGACTCAAGTGTGATGAGATGAGCTTGAAATTTTGTTCGCTGTGAAGATCCTACTCTTCGTCATCAGTGACCGATATGCTTCGAACTGCCATAATGACCACCGTATTGCAAGAAATTTCAGTCCACTGATCACTCTGGAATCCGCCAAGCGGTGCTGATTGAGGGCACACCTCAGGTTTTAGTAGTACCTCTCCCCTTTGGCGGCAATGCCGCCGAATACGATGGTCACGTGACCTCCTTAAGCTCTCAAGATGAGAAAATACCGAGCACCAACTTAAAAGTACCTGGGGATCTAAGGAGAACCACCAGTATAGACTGCTTATCTCATCCGTTACTGCCCCTTGACATGGCTGTAGGCAAGCTACCCGATTTCATATCATGTCTCAGGTTCATGATGGCTGCCAGGAAGCACCTGGTTTATTTTACAGCATGAAAGAATCCGAAAGTCCAACTAGCGGACAGCTGGATATTGAACGCCAAGCGACTCTTCTTAAGAACATCGTAGAGCGTCTATATCTGAACGAAGGTGTTAATTGTTACGTGCTCAAGAACATACCGCAGGAGGGACTGCCGACCTACAATGACCAAACATATACCGGCGTGGAAATCGTTATCATACCGCAAGTGCATACCTTATCAAAGGACGAGCAGAACGTACTGGTGAGGATGATGATGGCCTCCCAAGTTTTAAGACCAGCTAGACTATTCATCGGGATGATATCTTGGGATACGACAAAGGAGAGTGAGATGTCAGGGATATTGAATTGGCGCTTTCTTCTCGTATAACTTCTGAGGATTGGCTGAAGCATAAGTTCTGGTTTGCATGTTGTGAACCCAATGAAAATGAATTGTTCTCACCTCTCATGGAGGCCACCCTGAGTCCCCTGCGGAATTACAGTACACAGATGTCCACGTCAACAGATCCATCCACCGCTACATTCTTGACGTAATGATACATTTGAGGATGCACAAGTTGGTGGATACAACGAAGGGTGGCGGGGTTCACACGAGTGCACTCAGAGACGTACTGGCACTCTCGCAGCTGATTGCACTTTACAGATTTAAAAAGATTTGTTACGCCGGAACATGTCAAGTTAGCTTGCACATGGTATTTCCCACTGCATATAGAAATTCTAAAAGCATCGACAATGGATGCGAGTGTGCTCTACGGCAGCAGACCGGAATTGGTGGAAGGAATGTTGAAATGTATCGCGGACGTAAAATTGAGCAAAACCGTAGAAACAGAAAATCCTCTATTTTTAGAGACTGTAGTGGTTCAGGATGTACTCAACAAGGTAGTGCCCCGGTATGAGGAAGGAGGATACGAAAACACTTGCTTGTGCAGATCACAAGCAAATTCTTTCGTCACGGTGGAAGAGACAGGAGATGCAAGAAATAGAGACTTTTTCTCTCACTGCCGCTACTTTTACGGTAACTCAGCTCAACAAACCGTTGCATAGTGGCCATATTGAGTAGGTGCCTGTCATTGAAAAAATAGCTAAAAATTACGGGGTTAGATCCCGCAGTTTTTGATCGCCTTGTAAATAATTGCATCAAAGATAGCAAGAACCCTGATCTGCAAGTCTCCGAAGTGGGTGATACTATTTTAGAATTACGTCATAGGAGATAGACGGTTTGAAAATCATATATAAGGCGGCAATATATGCTTCTATGAGCTGGGATATTCATTCCACAGATCTGCATCAACCAAGAACTAACAACAGTAATTACAAGTAAAAAGAACAAAACAGGAAAATGCAATTCACTACTCTAGCTCTAGCTGCTCTTGCCTCCGCTCAAGCTGCCTTCGCCGCCTCCGGCTCTCAGAATTCTCACCTTTGAGCATCGCCTCAGGCTCCGGCTTGCAATACGCAAGCATCGTCGCTAAAGGTGACGACCTATATTTCGGCGCTGGCTCCGACGCCCTATCCGCTAACGTCACCGACTGCGGATTTTGCAATTCAAAGACGGCTCCTACGCCTACGTTGAATCAGACGGGTCTTTCAAGAAGGGTAGCCGTCAGGACGCTATGCCAGGTTTCGTAATCAAGGATGGTAGTTTGGAATACAACAACCAAGGCTTTTCGGAGTCAAAGACGGCGAACAGTACAGACTCTCCAGCGAGTCCCGCTCCGATGATTCCATTGGCGTTCTCATCAGAGCCCTTGCTTTGGATGGAGGTGCTACCCCAGTTCCAGACTACTCCCCAGACGGCAAGGACTGCTGGGCTCTTGGCCCACCAGTCTACGTTAGCAAAGAGACGTTGCAACCGTGAGCTCCGGCAACGGTGCTGCTCAACTGGGCTCCCAGGCATCCCTTGGTGTGGGTGCCGCTGCTGCTGTAGCCGCTATCCTATTGTAATCGTGAACACCAAGAAAGTAATACGGGGCTAAAATACCGTTGTTTTTCGTTATTCCCTGCATAGTCGCTATACATTCATCACACCTAGCTAGTTATATAGCTTTTCATTTTCTAATCGTATTTTGCGCATTCCTTGATTTACCACATGTTCATCAATTTCGAGCTTCTAGAACAATGGCGACAGGGAGGGTCCCCTAAGAATCATCGAATCAATGTGTTGAGAAGTATAAATTACTGTAGGAAGAAAACTGGTATGTGTCCCACTCCTGTTTCGGGATCGGCAAGCTAGAAAAACGCCTATAGCTACTCCATGAAGTTCACTTGCATCGTTTCAACTCTACTTGCCATTGTCTACGCTGCCAGCGTATCTGAAGAGTTCAAACTGCTGGCCTACAGGACATCTGATCCTCTCCGTTACGGTACGGTCTATTCACAAGACAAAATTCTTTACTTTGGACCAGACCAACCACCGTTAGTCGGTAACCTAACCTCGTGTGGGTACTTACAGTTTGCTGAGGGCGACTATGCCGTTGTGACCCGTGATGGATATCTACAAAGAGGCTCTAAAAGGACGCCGCCGATGGGTTTTCCCTAAAGAATGGCAATTTGCGCTACAGGGATGTGAACGGATTTGAAGCCGTTCACCGGGATGGAAAATACCTGATTTCCACACAGAATCATAAAGGAGGATTCGTGTTTTTGTTAAGGCTCAGAAAGTGCAAAGCAAGGTTGATGCGCATGATTTCAGACTAACTGGTGCGTGTAAATTGAAGACACCGTCTGCTACACTTTACAGTACATCATGACTTTACAAATGAGACGGTCTTCATGGTATTGTTCCCTCGTCTTCTTCTTTCTATTATTCTTTGCCCATCTGTCCAGACTACAAGACCGATCACGTTCTTTTCCGCATTACGTGCTTATGCATATGTCTGTTATGTATGTATTATGTATGTAGATTAAGGGTTGATGCGTTTTTAACATGCGTTTTCCTAAAGTAGTTATGGTGGATCAAAAATTGGATAATTTCTCCGAAAACCGTAAATCAGTAGTCGCTCTGTTGTTCTAGAATTTCCCCATAGAAAAGAGTTGATCACAACCTATTGTTCTTCATCATGGTTAGTCTATCTAACGACCGCTACTTTACTGCCTGACAAAATCAACAGCCGTCGATCGGGGAGCATTGGCTGTGGATACTAGTTGTAATGGCAGGAAGTTCATCCTTATCGCAGGCGTGTGACTTACTTGTGGCTAAGGTACGCCAAGGAATAAAATGGGCCGTAGCCTATATAAAGGACTCGCAAGTGAGTAGTGTTTCCAGAGATCAAATTCTCAATAGTTTTTCTTTTCGATCATTCTACTTCGTCCTCCACATAATGCACAAACGGAAATGAATGTTCTTCCTGTTGTTTTCGTGCTTGCTAGTATCGCTGGTGTAATTGCAGATTCGACAGTTTTAGACCGATCGTTAGGAGTTTAACGGATAATAAATTGAATGGTTTGACGGTTTATGCCTCCGGGGATGCTGTTCTTGTGGGTAATGGAGGAGATCATCCGACGCTGTCGCATTTGAATGACTGCGGGGCATTTGCTGTCGATGGGAACGATTATGCTGGCGATGGAGAATCTGGATTCTTTGCAATAGCTGACGCTACTAGTGCTGCTTTCGGCTTTGCTATACGTGGTGGTAAGCTAACATACAAGAACAACAATGAGTTTTATGTAGTTCAAAGGGCTCCGGCTACCGCCTTTCTATTCGTGGTGGCACAAAGATTACCATTAATGCTGAGGCGATAGGTGGGGATTCTTCAGTCATTGATTTCGCTCCTACTGGTATTTGTCATGGACAACACCCTCAGAGTGCCACCGTTAGTCCGAGCGCTTCTGGTACTGGCTCCCCGGGTGTTCAACCAAGTGGCAAACCAGGTGGTCTGTCTCGTGGTACAACAGGTCATACGGTAAGCGGTTTTCCAGGTCATAAAACGAGTAACTCTCCAGGTCCAGGTACGGGTACGGGTCCCGGTCCCGGTCTAGATACGGGCACTGGTATTGGTCCAGGTACCGGTCCTGCCAACATCGCTACCAGTCATAAACATGGTAGTGGCGGTTGGAGCAAGAGTGGTCCTTACCAAAATGCCAGTAGACCAATCGGCGGTCGCACTGGTAGACCCAATTCCATTGTGCATCCGGTAAAAGAGTTGCGAGGGTGTCAATCCCCGACAATGAAGCAGGCTCTGCCTGGGTTTAACCGCATTGTTAGCCTTGGTAGCAATTTTTTGTAATTATCATGGTACCCACCAATACATTTCTGCTCAGCTTTGCTGCAGCTTCTCCACTTGCTCGAGTTTTGAATGATACCCTTTAGTATCGAGTTCGTCATTAGTTTATGTTCCTTAGATTGTGAGTATTGGCATATTTGGAAAACAACTTTTGACAATCAGCGGACACTTTAGTTAGTCTAAGTGACTAGTGCATTGTATATCGTATATTCGTCAAAGTTTTATTATTGTAACCATTGTTCTATGTCGATCCGCATATATCACGTGTGTCTGTACAAAGTATCGGTCTTGTGATCTACATTTGAGCACAGACCTATACTGCCCTTTAGGACTTCAGGCCAGGATCCAAGAACTTCTAATAAACTCTTTTGTTGACATGTTGATGGAATTCCAAAATTCCATCATGCTTTTATCAATTTTTTAGTATTTTAGCTATATTATTGCAACCTATTGTTGCAAATTCAGGGCGATTCCGCTTATTGGTTATTAGGTCAGGCTCTCCTCTACAATATACTAGTGTCTATGCAGGTATTGATCGGCTTTATGTGGGACATAGTAACCATTCGCTATCGGCTGTAGTTACAGATTGTGGCTTTCTTTTATTTGACGATGGCACTTATGCCGCCGTCAATAGTAATGGTGAGATTAAAGAATCTACTCTTGAAGAAGCTACTGATACTTTTGCAATTAAAACGGTCACCTGACACTCTTTAATGTAAATGGTTTTGAAGCAATACCAAAGGGTAATAAAGTTTTATTTTCCACTAAGTCAACTTCCAATTCATTGGGAATCATCATTAGGGCACAATCTCTAGATAAGGGTTATCCCGTAGCTGATTTCGCATCTGCTAATAATTGTAGTGCCAAGACTCAGATTCCTTCTGGTTTGAATGCTGTAGTGGAGAACTATTCTCTGAACGGATCGAAAAGTTCGCATGAGATCTGCTCTGAAAGTGAAGATGATGCAATAGTGTTGAAAAGTCCGTGGAAAATTATTGTAATTGTAACCTTGGTGGCATCTATTATGTTGTAAGTAGGAGATGAAAAAATAAATTTTTATGATTTTGCCCAGGATCGAACTGGGGACGTTCTGCGTGTTAAGCAGATGCCATAACCAACTAGACCACAAAACCACCAATTCTTATAGTTCATCTCCTAATGTAAGGTGGGTGATGCACATAAACTGTCATGAGGGTGAAGATATGAGCGGTAGATAATACTCTTGACCTTGCTGTTTTCATTAATCTTTAAATTCAATTGCGTAACGCAGCATCTGGAAGCCCGGTAAAAATGATTCACATCACACGCACCAAGTTTGTTTTTCTTTAAGAAAAAGAAAAGGATGTTTTCTGGTCGCCTTTTGCTACTCGTTTCGCATATGATCTAGATGCATTCCAAATAGAAAGTGAAGGCTTCTGACCAGGTTGCGTTTACAACTGTAGTGTCTAGCAAAGACCATACATATCCCCACAATGGTTTTTGAAAGCACCATTCTATTGTTCCCTGCATGGATTCTTTGTTCTTTCTTTCTTTTCTTCTATACTACCCCTCACTATCCGCTCACTACCCCTCTTCATCCCCTCACGAGCCCCGCAATGGTGATTACTCGACTACAGATGCGGCAAAAGAGCCAAGATTAGAATAAGGCTGATGCATGGACCTTTCGAAAAGAAAATGCTATTGCGTCAACTTTATCTTATCAATGTGTTTATACTAATTAAAGAGTCTAAGCGCCTAGTTAATAACCATATATTTTCCAGGTCAAGCGCACCTGACCTTCATGAAAAGCAACTCCGAAGTCGGTCAACCAAATGCAGGCTCAAAGGATCAGGAGAAAAGAAAAGAAAGAAAAAAAAGAAAAAGTAATCTTGAAAATGAATTCTATTATCTTGGTATACGTAAATAAATGAAAAATAATAATACTATGAAAAACAAATAAGCCATGCGTCCATTTTGTTGGATTCATATTAAAAATAACTCATACATTATCAATTTCTTCTTCAACTTTTGGAATATCACTTCCCTCAGGCTCAGCATCAATTGAATAATCGGCGCGCCCTAAACGAGCTCTTAACATTTTACCCCAGCGCTTGAAAGCGAATGGAATTATAATCATACCTGTTGCAATAAATGCTAGTAACCATGATGCCCACTGTAAACCTAGATTATGATACATTTGAGTGGTGAAAAGTGGGAATGCAGCACCACCTGCAGAACGTAGGAAAACCTTAGTAGCCAGCGCACTTGATGCATATTTGGCATAACAATCAATAATGTAGTTGTTTAGAGAATAGTAAATTAAGACCATACCGTAACCGAATGCCAACCCGCTTGAAGCAGGAGCAACCCAAATTAAGTGTTTGTAGGAAGTAGCACCTAACATCCACAATGAAATAGCTGCAAATGGAGCACCGACCATGGCACCTAACAGACGATCCTCTGGAGCTGGTCTCCGTTTTTAAGGATCTTAAGGTATTCATGTTCACACCAGAACGTTGTAACAAGGGCAATACATGCACCGATTAGAATTGGGATGAACATCAACCCAATCAAATTGTCCTTGTAACCATAAAGTTCGTTGAAGATAACTGGGTACGCAAAGAAGAAAGCGTATAGTAAGGAATAAATCAAACAGACGTAACCACAAGTTAAAACCAAAACAGGCTCAGTCACTGAAAAATATAGTGGCCTAACGAGACATGTACGTAACATATCTTTGAAACTAACACCCTGGGCTTCGGCTTCCGTCACCAATCTTGGATCACCGGTCTCCTTTCTCAATTTCTTAGCACGTCTGCTTAGAATGACAGGCGCGTAGGTCTCAGGTATCAGAGAAGCTATCACCCACATCACACCTGCAAATGCCATGTTGAACCAAATGATATAGTCCATTCTTCCAGTGCAGACGGAAACAAACCCGTTGACCAGGGGACCAAAGACAGGACCACAGTATGGAGCAAATGCGAAAATGCAATTGCCTTACCTCTTGTCTCAGCTGGGAACATATCAGCAATGGACCCACCAACTAAACATAGACCAGAGGATGCATAGACACCACACAAAAATCGACAAACCATATGCCCGGAAATGTTTGGAGATAGCGCACACGGAATATTGAAAATAACGTACAACCCCAGGGAAACGAAATATGCAGCTCTTCTACCATACAAATCACTGAACGGCGACCAGATTAGAGGACCAAATGCAAATCCCAACACCATCAGCGAAACCGAAAGAATGGCAACTTCATTACCAACGTGGTATTTGTCTGAAACCGTGGAAAGTCCACCAGCAATACATGCTGACCCGTACGCAACGCACACCACCAGCGTTGAAAGTAGAATCGTATACAGCCAACGAATCCAAACCGGCCAGTTGTGGGGTTTTCAGGGTCTCCCGTCACAAAGGTGACAAAATGCAGTTCCTCGGGCTCACTAGGACCAGGTTTTCACCTTTCTTGGAAACCGTAGTCACTGTTCTACCCAGAGACTCTAGCTGAGTAAGTGGCACAACACCAGACGGAGTTTCCATGGTATATTCTTCGGGGAAAACCGGAGCCGCTGCATAAGTGGGAGCGACAACATCCGGCAGGGGTGTACCTTTGGCCATACCCATGGTTTGCAGAGTCTCTGCGGTCTCATGTCTTGAAAGTGCCCTACTGGTTACATCCTGTTCCAATAGTTGCTGTGGCTTTTCACGAGGCTGCCATGAAGCTATACTAGACCCAACGCTTGACTCTAAGCTTGAACGGTCCGACATGGTAACATTAACCTATTATATTATAGCTATAAGATTTACCTATTTCTTCAAACGGAGAGGAAGAGAGAGAAAGAGAAACATGCGGAAATACAGATTAACTTCACTCATCTTATCCATTATTTATATCTTTACCTAGTCCGAATGAGTGAATACCTGCTCGTCCCTGTATGGCTCTACCTGGTGATGCTGGGTGTGTGGATTTAAGAAGCCGTGTGATTCATTGAGTGAAATTTTAACTAGGTAAAGAAGCTCATCGTAAGGACATTTAGTCTCAACACTAAGAAGAACAGCATGGAGGAAATTCGAAAACTCGTAGATACCCTGTCGCCAAGAACTGCACATCAATATCGTTCCTACTGCAAGCGTTATGTTGAATGGCTTGTGCAAAGAGGTATAATCGAGCAAGAGCTGCGGGAAGAGACGTTCGATGCGGTGCAGTATGCGAGACTACCGATCTCTACGCAGTTGGTACATTGGCATCTAATCGACACAATGGGAACTGGTTCATTGCCTTCGATACGTAAATGTATCTCTTCGTTGAAGTTTCTTGAAAACTGTGTTTGATTCATCGAGGAAGCGATGTTCCTGCCCATGGCGCTGCTACTGTCACCAAACTTGACGAAAAATACCTCGAAAATGTCACGAGGGTTAGAGAAGTAAGGGAA
This sequence comes from Zygosaccharomyces sapae, assembly GCA_900465325.1. Lineage (NCBI taxonomy): Eukaryota > Fungi > Ascomycota > Saccharomycetes > Saccharomycetales > Saccharomycetaceae > Zygosaccharomyces > Zygosaccharomyces sapae. The sequence goes on along the minus strand of UEGL01000051.1, from coordinate 151,176 downwards.
CAGGAAGAAGAACAGGGCCCGTTGGCCCAGAATTTGCATATTGTGTCTGCGAACGTGTGGAACCCGCATTCGCAGTTACCTGAAAAGTACTTTCGTAACTGTTTTGAGCAATTACGCTTTTGGTAGATTTCCAATGGAGACTGTATACAAAAATGAGTTATACGGAGCGATCTCGAGTCCGAATCGCAGAATTGGTGGGTCATGAAGATGGCGGTGGGATTTCCTTAGAGCTGGAAACGTGGAGCCAATTGGGTGAATATGTAAACGGTGCGGAGCCGCAGCTCAGAAGTCGTCAAACGGTTGTAGTAGTGCCACATGCAAACCCGTTAGTGTGTCCTTTAGTTTCTCTTGCAGCATATTTTTTCTTCGTTTCCATGACGGTGGAGGGTTCCCGGAGTTGCGAGATAAAACGGCTCTTGGCGAGAAATGCCGATAGTGAGAGGTAAATCACCGGGGACTATCCCAGGAAGAGACCCTGGGGAACTACTATGCAGCAGTGTTTCGGTACTGCAGGCTGAATTACAAACGGCGAGAGTGGTTTGGTCAGAATAAGTTGCAGTATCCAACGTGGAAACCGGATGAGTATGAGTTCTTCGAGAGGCACCAACCGGAGTTGCAGGAAGCGTTCCCCATGAACGTTCCTCGAGATTTTCTCGAGTGTTTCAATCTGGGGTTGGTTATGGTGCTGTTGACGTTGGACTTGCGGGGGAGACGTGATTTGCTAGTGCAGTTGTTTCCGGAGCTCGAGTCTTATAAGCGACACGGCGGGTTGGATCAAGATGCGCAGAGGTTTGTGAAGCTGCTTGAAGTTTTGAGGGTGCATCTTTGAGGGCTCTGCCCGTACTGTATCGACTGTTCCCTGATCACGATTTGTTTAAGACGGACACTCTGAGTAGACCAGATTTCAAGGCTTTCTATGTGGATGTTGAGGCCAATGACTACGGTATGGCGGAGCTGGTGTTGGGACAAGGGCCGCAGGAAAAGGAGAGGGATTCTGTGCCGATTCCTGCATCGGCCTCCTCGAGTGATGTGTTCCAGTTGGTTCAGTTTCAGACCGTATCGAATTTTGAAATTCTTTTAAAATTACTATCACAAATTTTGACAGGCTGGAGATGAAGAAAAGCTCCAGAGAATTTGCCATTCATCAGTTGTCCCTGGTACACGATACTCTTCGAGATAGGATTAAATCATCGAAACCAGGTGATGAAAAGGCATGGGGCAAGGTGAAGAAGATGAAGAGGAGGCTAACGGGGAAGAGGAGGAGTTGAAAAATATGGTCGAGCAATTGGTAAGCGCACAGATAAGAACTCAAGTTAGTGCATTGGAGGGTAGACTTGAGAGGTTAGTTGACGAAAAGATAGATTCTAGGCTGGAAAAATTGCTAGGAAAAAGGTTTGCTGAGGAGGACGGTGGAGTCGCAAAAAATTGAAGCCAGAATTGGAATTGTATGCTGAAGAACCTCCGGTCTTTAAACTGGATCCTGATATTGATAGTGTGGAGGCCGTAATATTAGAGTGGTTTACGCCAAATCCGACAATGGGCAACGAATGCGTTCATAGTATGAATAAAAGGACAAAAGCTGGAGAAACGGGTTTGAATCGCTTTACAAGGAGAGGAAGACGATTGTTGAGTTTTATATATATTTGGTCAACCACAGAGGAATGGATAGGTACAAGGCGGTTGATCTTTGCGAAAGGATTAGAGGCGGTGGTGATCTGACCGATTTCGCACAGGTGGTAAGGGATTGGAAACGTGAACATGAGACTTTTGATGGGTTAGGAGATTTGTAGGGCCAATTTGGACCTTATGATGCCAAACGGTCTCGTCTAATTTACGCTGAATGTAGCTATATGATGTTTTTGATTTATGAAATTTATAGAAATTTATAAAAAGCTAACGATGAACTACTTGAAACTGGTGGTAAATTTTGGTAAAAATGTTGAGCTCATGGAAGAGATACAGTTCGACCTACATTACATATATTTATGTTTTGTTCTTCAATGCATACTATTCGTTCCATTGCCCATGAGTTACAACCGGCGAGACTACAAACAAAAATCAAAATAAGGATTTACAAGACAGGGTGTATTACGTAAGTTGTTTTATCGCTTTTCCAACCTCTTGCTAACTCAAAAGCATCTCTTGCTTGATATTCATACCCTCCTCAAGCTTGCACATAAAAACACGAACCTGCTTTCATATATTCTCATTCGAACAGATTAACCCAATAGGATCCTCGCAATATGTATCTGAGTACGTACAAAATCTTGACTATTGCTGGTGCCTTCTTTCCCCAGTTTGGGTTTCATGGTAAGGTGTTCTGCTACAGCTTGAACAGGCCTCCGAATTACTTAAGAATCGGATATTCCAAGCATACCAGACTCGTAGAATCGAACTACGTCTTTGACGATATACAAACCGAACTTTTCACTCCTAGCTCTTAATTTCATCTTACCCATATATAGTACCACTTTCGCCTCGCCGTTAAGAACCTTTTCAACTAAACATTAGAAATCAAGGTGTGCCCTCCTCCCCAGCAATAAGCATGGAATGGGTTTGGCTATCAATAATCACAAACATATGCCTAGCAGTATTCGTACCGTGGGCAGATGATGATCCATTCGTTGGATTAGAGACCCCCAAGACCAAAAGACAGTCCTGCCGCCGCTTGTTCCTCCAGGTAAATTAGACGATTCTAATAGGAGTCTGAAGAAAAGTGGTCAAATACCGGATTATGTTATTGATAACTGCCCACTAGTACATCTTTATAGCGAAGAAAGATACTGGCCATCAGACATTGCTGAATACATTACCCATTTTGACATTAAGGATGCTCAAGGTAACAATGTTACCGACCCCTCGAGACTTTGCGTTTATCCAACTTACAACGAAACTACTATTATACACTTGTTAATGGAACTCACACTAATATTTCAAGTGGTGACACGTTTTTAACAAGTAGGGACGATTTTGACAAAGACCCTAAATGGTTATTGGGCTCAAGACCAGAATACGGTACTGGTCACATTAAAACGGACCAGCAGTGCTAGTGGTTGTGGATAAGGGTAATGGGTGGGTTGACGCATTTTGGTTTTACTTTTATCCTTTCAATTTAGGACCATATATCATGGGGTATGGTCCCTGGGGAATCATGTTGGCGATTGGGAGCATTCTTTAGTCAGATTCTATGAAGGTGAACCCAAATACATTTGGATGAGTGCTCATGGTGGCGGGAGTGCATATAGATTCGAAGCTGTGGAAAAATTTAAGAAATTACGTCGTAGAAATGGTAAATTAATTCCTGAGATTGTTCATAGACCACCAATCTTTAGCGCCAGAGGTACACATGCAAACTACGCATCTGTGGGTCAACATTCCCATGATGTTCCATTTTTTCATGCCACTAAGTGATTTCACCGACAGGGGACTTATGTGGGACCCCTCCATGAATTATTATGCGTACGTTTCTGATGGCGAGAGAATTATACCCAGCAGTGATCGTGAAAATCTATAGGCGTGAGTTGGCTTCATTTTGGGGACATTGGGGTGATAAGAGATTATCATGGAAAGACTCCAGACAGAGGTGGTGTCCAGTACAATGGAGATACATCGATGGACCCACAGGACCCCTAAATAAAAACCTGGCCAGAATGTCGCTATGCCCTCATTTCCCTGGTGGAATTTTTGGAAAGGTTGTCCAGCTAGAAGGCTAATCAAAAGGGTGAAGGTTTAGATGCTGAAAAGAATGATTTAATTGGTGATAATTGTGGAATTTTGCTTTATAAAGTGAAACCAAGATGGTTACGTTCCATTTTAAGGATATTAACATGGAGAGGAGTTTTGTGCTTTGTAATGGATTATTTTACAGGTTAGAAGTTCATAGAATATAACTTTTATGTTGGTTTGTTTTCGTTACTATTGTTCTCCGGAATCTCTTTTCGCTGTAGCATATCAGCCGCACGAGAAGTTGCAGGAACCTTCTGGAAACAAGAACATCGATGCTCGAGTGATCGCCCTATGTAAAATGAAGGGTATAAAAAGTGGTACTGTGCAGACATATGGTTATCAAAGGCCATTTTAATCGTTATATATCAACAGATCATTGAATACAAACCAATAAACCGTTTAACACATTTACAATCACTACTAATGTTTTCTGCACTACAAACTCCATATTACTTTGATACAATGCCAAGCATGTTCATGGACCCCATGTTCCTTACTCAGGAACCAAAGAGACGCAGGGTCCACAATGGCTCAATGAGAATTCCATCCTATAGAACTGTTAGACAATGTGCACCAGTTCCCTTGAGATACAAAGTGACAGAAACTGAACGTGGGTACGTCTTATCACTCCACAAAGGCTACCAAGAGATCTTCTACGTAACGAGATAAACAAGGAGTTATCTGTGTTAAAAGATCAATTGTACAGACCAACATATCACTACTGCGGATTTTTCGGTGAACTAGTGGAAGAACAAGCAGATGAGAACTCGCTAACAGATCAAGCAATGTCTAAGTTAAACATAGATACTATCTGTCGTCGTGTGGCTCGCCAAGCATTTAAAGATTACAAGATAGAGCTAAATCACAGAGGTGATGAACTCTCCATTGTGAGTCATGCCGATGGTGTGGCAAAGGAATTCGATCTCGGCGTCACCATCGATGACTTGGAGGTTATGGGATGTCAATTGGATGAATCGTATAACAATGCTGTGTGGAAGATCTTATTAGTTAAAGAAAATGTGAACTTGTCGAACAGAAAATCTCCAGAGGAACATAGAGTAGAAGACCCAGAACCATGTGAGCATGATTTCGATTCACAAGAACAAGAACAAGAAGAACATGAGGACGAGGAAGAAGAACAAAGGCTACAAAGCGAACCTACTATACAAGAACCAGAAGAGTCAACCCCTCTAAAATTGACATCAACTTCTCTCAAAACTCAAAGTCTCAACAACTCGAACGTGTTTCACCAATACTAGAGGAAGTTGAAGATGAAGAGGTCAACCGCTTTAGACAGTTAGCCAGCCGCGCACCCACGGGATCTGCAATCCTAGAGGATTGTTGAAGACGAACGCCCAAGAACGAACGACAAAATGTATAGCAATAATGATCACGTTATGTATAATACTATCTTTAAGCATCAATTAATGTCTTTGAAAAAATACAGACAGCTGAACTAGCAAAAACAACCTTGGCGCTGCTTTGATACTTGATCGTACGTAAGCTCAATCAATTCGCTTCGACCATGAACGGAGTTCCTAGTTGTTGTACCGTTTACTTAAAAGCATTAATAACATGAGATTATCACATAATCCCTGATAAACATCGAATTTAATAAGCCTTGCTGGCGCAATCGGTAGCGCGTGTGACTCTTAATCACAAGGTTAGGGTTCGAGCCCCTGCAGGGCTAATTTTTCTCTCTCACGCCGCTTGAGAACCAAAAATTTTTCACAAGAAAAAATGACTTTTCGTGTAAGTGGGATGGATACCAAATCCTTCTCCTATCAGGAAGTTAGTAAGCCATTCTAGTATAGTGGTTAGTACAGCTCGTTGTGGCCGAGCAGACCCAGGTTCGATTCCCGGAATGGCAGTTATTTTTAACTTCTACCCCAGGTTCAACTTTTGTTTTGGCGGGCATTCTTTATTGACCTTGTTGCATCACAACAAGTTCTTAATGTCGTTGTCACTTACCAATGAATCATGTATTTTATGCCATCGTATATACTATGATAAACCTAGTAAAACGTAATAATTCTTTTCATGTTTTTCTTTCTTAGACCATTGAGGTAACTTCAAAGAATCTTTTCAAATAGTATATTTGGAATAAAGAGTTAACAGTGACAACACCCAATTGGAAGATGGACCACCATTTGACACGATCATTTGTTGATTCTGCAGTATTTCTGTGTGTCCTTTCTCTAATTACAATATAACTTTGTTCATCCTCCACTTCTTTGATCAATTTTGATAATTTTCTAACAGCGCTATCTAAGGTATCAGAATTTGGATCGTCCAAATCAATCCAAACAACACCATGAACGTTAAATGTAACGTCCTTTGTTATAGTATTGGAATTCTCGTTTGAAAACAATACGAGTATCTACCCTTTGTTGGTGCATTTATAGTTGCGTCACCGTAGGAAACGTCTCTATGAGCCTTCAAAACATCTTTGCCATTCGCATCATAAAGTAGAAAATCACCAGTTAGCTGTGTAGACGACTGAGGATTTCTGTCACCGAATTGGAATGAAACTGAGAGTTCATCACCTTTGTTTAGATCCTCGAAAAACATCTTCGACCATATGGTGGTAGAACGACGTTATGAGCAGAAGCCGTAAATGCTAGTAAAATGGTTACAACGAATTGCAATGCAATCATATTACAATTGTAACTCAATTGCTCTTTGGTCTTAGCTTTCCTCTGCTACGTGAGCGAATCCTTTACGTGTTTGTTAGTTGTCATCTTCATCTTAAAGAGAAAAAAGATGGATTGGATCGCTTCGTCAATAATGATTAAAACTTCCGCTAACAAAACCAGAAGATGCGACTAACAGTCAAATGGGAGCTAAAATACAGTTATATATAATATTTATATCTACACATATTGAATAGATCTGATTCGGAGTTGAATCAATTTAATCGAATCGATTTGATTTAAGAGCCTAATGACGATAATGAAGATGACTATCGAAGTTTTAAAGGATAAAAATCGTGTTAACCAGTATCACCACGATAAGACCTTTCCTTTTAATTCCATTGTATTGTATCACTCATTGCATGTTGAAAAAAAAGAAAGGGAATTGAGGATCGACCACTAGGAGGAAGGGAGAGGACAAAATAAAAATGTGAAGCTGAAAATAGAAAATAATAATAAAATTCAAATTGAAATCAAATCACCTTTACGTCTAGTTTAATTTAATTTAGTTTAGTTTAGTTTTTCTTAAAAAAGAGATGTGTAGAGGAGAAAAAAGATTTCATTGTGCATGTCGTTACTGTCGTTGCCATTTCAATAATAATAGAAAAGAAAAAGAAGTTAATACCGCATTATTCTTAATCTTCATTCTTCTTCTTCTTTTTTCCTTCTTAATAAAAAAACTCTTTAATAATCACTACTTTATTATTATTACTATTCTTATCACTGTTATTATTATTATTATCATTGAACTTATTTCTTCTTCCTACCACCTTGTTGCCTTGGTAAACTCTTTTGCGCAGGTTTTAAAATTTGGAATGAGCACAGTAAGCTCTCGTCAACGCTCATCATCGCACCCGCATTGTCAAATTCACCACAATAGTTTGGTGCCGAAAAAGCGTTACCAATTGCCTTTTACTGAAAAACTCGTAACCATCTTCAACAACTTGATGTGCTCTACAGATCAACTCCATATCTTGCTTTTGTAAGAACCTGTTAACCACATCAGGCCCAAATGTAAAGGAAACACCTCTATCGTTTTCTGACCAACCAACAATATCTTTATCAGGATCAGACCACAACAAGTCGCACAGCAACCCAACATCAGGAATATCAGTTGGTCTCATAACCCTTCTAATTTGCTCCATACTGTTCAAATCAGGTGAAAGACCACCATGCATACAAAAGATCTTCTCATCGATGATAGCAGCAATGGGTAAACAGTTAAAACAGTCCGTGAACGTTTTCCAAAGCTTGATATTGTAACGCCTCTTGCACTCATCGTAAAACCCGTAGATTCTGTTAATCGAAGCACACTCGTGATTACCTCTTAGAATGAAAAATTCTCCGGATATTTGATCTTGTAAGCTAACAGTAAACAAATTGTTTCTAATGACTGTTTACCCTATCCACATAATCTCCCAAGAACAGATAATTAGATTCCGGTGGGAACCCACCATATTCGAAAAGACGTAACAAATCGTAGTACTGACCATGGATATCACCACAAATCTGCAAAACAAAAAAATCAGTTAGTATTTCAAAACTCTTATCCCTCTAACCCGCATCACGTGCACGTTTACAAAAGCCTCTTGACTAATCTTGGTCAACTTCCTCCCAATCCCTCGCCTCTCGCGCGACCACCCGCCCGTTAATATCTGTCCAATTGAATACACTGAATGGGTGGCAAAGGAATTGGTAAAAGAATACCAAGACAAGAGAAAGAGGGCTAAAACAAACAATTACCCGACATACCTTAATTGGTGCCTCTAGTTCTAGTAGAATAGGTTGTTTTATGAATATAGATCTTGCCTTGGAACAGAGATATCTAATTTCATGCTCTTCTAAATCCACTTGTTGACCTGGCTTGGAACCTCTTACTTCCAATAACCGATCGATAATATTATCTACATCCACTGATGGTGTTTCCATGTCTTCTGGGCTTTTGTATTATTATGTTTATAACTGGTTGATATTACCAAATGTTCTTATTCCTGTTTCTATTCTGCAGCTTTAGTCCCTGTCCAAATCAAATGGAAAAATATGCCTGTATCTCCAGTGTGTTGTACAGTGTTGTTGAGTCCTGGTTTCTTTCCTTTCCTCTCCTGTTACTTTAAAAGTGTAACTTGGTCGGTGGTGAGAAGAGAGTAAAAAACAAAAAATGAAAAAAAAAGGAAAAATTATGTTTCAGGTAAAAGGGAAGACTAACCTTAATATGAAGCAGAAATACAAGTAATAAGAAAGCTGTAGTCGTAGAAAAATCTCGATAATGTTGATCTAAAAAGATTAAGCAGAGATGAAATGCAGAGATTTGTTGTGTATGTTCTATTCTATTTAATTTGTAGCTTTACTGCTGTAGTTGTCGGAAGTAACTTGATACGTAGTAGCAATTAAGACTGCCGGGTCAGAATTCAGTTATTAAGGGGTGAGCGAAAGAAAAGAGAATAACAAGAGGAAAGAGGACGGGTTGAGCGGTAGAGATGTTCCAAGACTTGTCGAAGTCATCAATTAAGTATAACAATGAGAACCAATTACGGTAGAGGAGTTGGAATACGTTGTTTTGCTATGTCTATCGCTTGTTAGTTCCTACTGGACATTTTGTTGTTGTTGTTGTTGTTATTTAGTTTTCCCGATACGAAAAAATTGCTAGTTACTAAACGGGAGATGTGAAGAAAGTAGCAGTAGGGGAGAGTAAGAGAGAGGTGACAAGTGCCGGCAGCGAAGCGGATAGATACGTAGGAATGAATTAGCAGCAGTGAAAGCGTTGGAGAACGTATAAAAGATGTAGGTAAACACCTGATTTGTACTGGTCGATATAGTGTGCGCACGATCTAGATATACCCGTTTCCTTTTGAGTTCTCGTAGACCAGTGGTTTCCAGGCGGAATATTTGTCTACGGTTCGAATCTAGTGAAGCGATATCATGATGAACGGTATTTGCGTGAACAATCTCTGAAGGACTCGGGAATGCTTCGAGTCCAATAGGATTAAAACCTATGTTGCCTTCCTTCTGAATTCGCTGTCTTGCTTTCTCTTTTTTCGTTCCCTCCCCTTCCCTTTTCTTTCCTTCCTGCCTCTTACTATACCTTTTAGTCTGACGACCCCTCCCTCCAGGATGGACACTGATACCATTGAAGCAGACTTTGTCACCAACGATCTAACGCCTGATGCATTCCCCGCAAGTGGTTCTATGAATGGAGAACCAATCTCGCAGAGAGGGACCCTAGATGAAACCATACTGAAAACGTTCAAACGAGACATTAAAGATATCAATTCACGCCTAAAGCAGGTAGTCTACCCCAGTCTTTTCATGAAAAATTCGGTGGTAGCGGGCAAGATTATACTAATGCGTCGGTTCACTGTGATTTATGGGCACCATTGACGTTCATTATTCTGTATGCGGTTTCCGTTTCTCCAGCCCACGCTAAGACTCTTTTTCAAGCCTCTTCGTCACTCAATGGTTCGTGCTATTGGTGATGGCAACGCACTTAAGGTTGACCAAACCTCAAGAAAAGACTTCTCTAATTTCCTATCTTTCTGTATCGGGTTACTGTCTTTTCCCGCAGGTAGTGAATGCAGTCATCTCAAGATTGCTACTGCCGCTGATTTTGAAAGTCGCCCATGAATCGCCATGGTGTATTAGAGCTCTTGTGCTGTTACGTATTTTGCTGATGGGAATCTGTCTGTTTTGGTCGGTGAATTCAATCTCGTCGGTAACGAAAAGCGATAATTTCATCGAAACCTATCCACTGGCATTGTGCTTTTTCGGCATTGGTTGGTTGACCGTAATACTGTGATTTTACATACTACTACTACTAACACTGTTACGTTATTTGAAATAGTACAGCGACACACGCAAAAAAAGAAAATCTTTACAAATTCTAATGCCATCAAATTAGCGCTCCTAGATCAATTTATCTTAAACTTTATAACCGCTTTCTTGTGTAGGTTTCCATCGTTTTACACTCCATATCCTCGAGCATTTATGATTTACACCCTAACAATACAGGACGAATTATCCACATGACGCTTTTTCATGTCTGATCCCTTCTTCCCCAGCAGTTCCAGAACTCCGGGTAAACACAACAATAAAAAGAAGAAGAAAAAGAAACAAAAGAAAGGGTAAAATATTGAAATTTCCAGACTCATTTTCAAGGAGTAAGCGAACGTATAATGGAAAAGTGACAGAAGACCGCAATAGAGGATCTAGAGCATTAGCAGAACACAGAAGAAGAATAAGAAGAGATTAAGACTCGAGGGGAGAAGCAAGTTGTTAGTGGTTTAGATCAACTGACTACCAACTTACAATTGTCGAATTTGACAACGGGTATCCTTTTTTATTTTTTATTATTCTTTTGTTTAGAACCATTAATCATTCATTTGTTGCACTATAAGAAAAGGTCAGGACAGACTTAGTTCCGGAGCAGATAGAGGAGGAGAATTAAGAGAGAGAGAAGGCTATTTTTTATTATTTTTAATTTTGTTTATCCATTCTTTCCCCTTCGTTCCCCCTTCATTGCGCATTGATTAGATAGAATTTGAAATCAGTATGCCTCTGCTACAGCCTTGTTTATGCTCCTGTTACTCTCTAAAACTGCCTTCATTACCGGCGAATCTCCTGGATGCAGATGAGCCCGTTAAGAGGAAGATGACATTAGAGAGTCGAACGGGTGCAGCTGTCGAATTAACAAGGTCAGATGTTTTTGTCCATGGAGGTCTCACAATCCCATTAAACTTGAGCAAAATTAGCTCTTTACAAATTCAAAAGGAGCTAGTGATGTACTTCTCCAAGGAAAAGGAAACTAGCAGTCTTTTAGTAAGATTAATGACTGGATTTCCTCAGAGGTTTTCTTTTAGATTTGATTTCAAGGACTTGGAAGAGGTTAGAAACTGAAGTGGAAACGAACGATTTCAGTGAGCACGATGAAGTACCAAGATTAAGTGAAAGATTTTTCCATTCAATGTCATTTTGCAGTTCTTATCTTTACATCTTTGGTGGTCTCGTGGTCTCACCACAAAATGGATATGAGTTAATTGCATCTAACGAATTATGGAAACTAAATTTAAGTACCAGAAAATGGTCACTAGTTAGTAGGGATCCCCAGATCACGAGGAGATTTGGCCATACGATGCATACTAAGAACGAAAACATTGAAACTAGAGATACAAAACTGGTTATTATTGGTGGATTGAACAATATGGATGAGCCAATCCAAAAGTTGATATATATAACTTGACAAAAGGTTATTGGGAGTCTGAATCGCACTACGATTCTTACAAAAATATAACAACAAACGTGGATGGTACATCTATTTCGCATGTAAGGGAGTCAAACTTTTCCATATTGATAGAAGATAACGAAGCTAAAGTGCCAACGTTAGTTCTTTATGGCACGAACAATGAAGATGAAACACAACCTATTAGAGAGGGATTGGAAGGTACAACGCCACTTGTTGCATTACCGGTAATATCCGAATCTAAGGGCATGATCATGAACTCTAACGAAAATCAATTAAAATCCAACGCAGATATTCCTTATAATTTACAATATCCTTCAGGCTCATATTTTTCTCATACGGTAGTTATGGCAGGTTTCCGCCCAAATTTTCAAGCCTCCAACTTCCAATGCTTTGTTTATGACATACCTTCTGGTAAATGGGCAAAAATCGGAACCATTTGTGAAGATAGAGATGTTCATAGACACAGATTTTGGAAATTATTCGTATGGCATTCTCATCATCAGACTCTTTTACTAGGCACAAAGAACGATGATTACAATTTACCCAGTGTACAAAAATTTGATTGGTTATTATCATTTGGATTACCTATGGTTAGCCTTTACAACAGACTTTTACATTCGATAGATCGCCGGTCCACCATTTTAAGACCGACGCCAACGACCATGCAGAAACGTTATAGTTTACCCGAAATGGTTTCTGAAGATTTGGATGAAGCTATTCCTAGCCCGACAGCTACTGAGGAAAGGAAATTAAGTTTTGGCTCTAATTCTACTTCACAATTTGAAAGTTATATCAGATACATTGCGCCTCCAGTACAAATGGCTTCAATATCGTCAGTTTTTCCCCACATGCTATGGTTTTAGGTAAAGATGCCCTCGAAATTTTGGGAAACCGCTTTCGGATTTTGAATTCATCACCGAAGAAGGTGACTCGATTGGTGTACCTATATTCTTACTACGCAAGAGGTGGGGAGATATTTCGATATGCTTCTTTCGCAAGGTTATGCAAAGGTATGCTCAGAATACGAGGCAAACGGCGAACAATCGGATTTGATGAGATTTTCTCCACGTTCTTCGCAGATGGCAGGCTCATCTTCTAAACCTTCAGAGGCTTCATCTTTCGGATCTTTAGAGAACTATTCAAAGCAGCAACAGCAGCAACAGCAGCCACAACCACAACTACTACAAAGGAAGTCTTTTGTCAATAGACTTGAGGAGGAAAAATCTACTCCTTCTAGCAATTCTTTGCTAGTACCTGAAGAACCTGAAGAAGATGTGACCGCTATTCCTGCATTTTACGAAAATGACGAGGATGACCCAATGTCACCACCAGCTGCATCTCGTAGCCTTACTGACTACAAAAGTCCGAGCTCAAAATCCATTCATAGGATCGGAACTACTTCCACTACAAGTTCATCTGGTGGTATGGTTTTCAGAGTCCCATTCCAAGATTCTTCTGCTGCATCGTTAACAGATACCCGTTCACTAAAACTACCTTCTAATAAGGAGGGAAGAAGGTCGTCCTCAGTGGCTTCACCCGCACTGGATTATCTGAAACCTAACAGTAATTTAAATGAAATCTTAAGACGTGCATCTCACCCGGATACGAGTAATCATGCGAACGAAGATTTTTATTCTCGCTCTTTACATCCTGCACTTCGTCATAGCATTACTAGTGCGAGAAGCTCTCGTAATCCATCTGTCACGTCACAAAACAGTTCCATCTCATTTGTCAGTTCATCCTCTGATAGAATGGGAAATTCTATTATACCTCAAACCAGTAATGGGAGTTCTTTGGATCTAACGTTCTAGGTGTCTTGACTGTGCCGTTACCGCCGGCTACATCGGCTCCTAACGAACCTTTGCCCCCAGCTCCCTATGAGATCGGTGGTCGTCAAAACTCCATTTCAGAATATGGAGTTTCTAACAGAAGTAGTCCGCTTTCATCTAGGAGACCTAGCTATGACAGGCATTACTCTATGCCGGATACGAGATTCGCTACAGACAATTTCCGAAATTCTCTGGATTCTCAAGTGCTAGCAGATAGTGCTCATACGGAATCATCAATTGACAATTCCTCACTCCACAGATCCATTCTAGCTAAATTAAACCTTAAGTCGGGTGATAGTCCTGGTAGTAGTTTCGTGAAAGGTGGCAGTAAAAATTCTGATAGTAATAGGCTTTCATTGGGTTCCAACGCTGACAGTACTCTCAGTGTAAATTCGGCTGGATTCGAATGGGAACCTTTATTAACACCGAGAACGTTGTACATGCCCTGGCCCACAGCTACGGTAAGAGCATTTGCTGAATTTTTACATCGGCCAAGTAAATGGTAAATGGTCATTAGCCCCTGTTGCTCTGAATCTGCTGATTATGTCTAAGGTCTACGAAATTCCCTTGCTAGGCGATTTAATTAATGAAGTCCTATATTCCATTATCGGCAGAAAGGAAGATAGTTTATTTGTGAATTGTAATTTTTAATGGAAGCTATCAAGAAAAGATTAAGGAATACGTACAACGAAGATGAATCCTGGATTGATGCTGAAGCATGTCGTAATGAAAACTACATTGAGCTGGAAAGATTGAGGCGATCACTAGAAAATGTAGATAATGGGTACGTTGATTTGGATCTATTAAAAGGGTCTCCAGATCCTTGTCAATGAGTACCAACGAAAGTGAAGACTTTGCCCATGACCATGTTGTAGGTAACGATTCTCCGGGGACATCAATGGGAGGAGTCACATCCCTACAGTTTTGCCGGGGTCCTCGTGATAGTCATAACTCTGTTGGCTCAATTGGTTACCCACCAGGAGTCAACTTCCAGGCATCTAGGAAATCAAGTTCAGCCTTTAGCCCTCGTGTGAAGAAAAATCCAGTTTAAGTAAAGAGGTTAACTTGAACAATATGGACAGCAATAGAGATGAATTTGACAAATCGAAGGGCAACACTCATAAAATCGGTGATTATGTTGATCCTGGCTATGGCTATTTTGATGCTACGAGCAGTGAAGGCAGTTGTACTAGTAGTGATAGCAGTATCAGTGATAACGATGATGAAGATGACGAACGCCATGATATGAACCTCCGTTCTACAATTATAGACGCCAGATGTAAAAGGACGAAGAAGATATACAGGAAGATGATGATCTGGAAAAATTACCCTCTAAGAATGAGGATGAAGATCTAGATGATGAATCCAACTCATCGCTATCAGATTTCGAAGAATTAAATTCAGATCTGGGGTTGTTGTCATTGAATAAAATGAAGCGTAAGTTAGCGGGGCAATCTTATCCTGACGAGTCTGTGGATCCGTTACTGAAAATTGATTCAAATACTCAAGCTTCTGGCTCTTCTCCTGATAAGGGTAGTGGTAGAAAACGTGGAAGAGATAATTTTGCGCTTGATGCTCATCATTTGACATTGGAGTATCTGACTTCATCCAATGCATTACCTCCGGTCGATTATGTCATCAAGGCTATCTACCGTACCGCTGCCCTAGTCAATTATCCAAGGTTAATGGTAAGATGTCTCGACTGTATTGAAGTCTCAAAGAGGCTAAAGGAAATCAAGAAAAGATTAACTCACGATTTTGCCTCTATGGATCAAGAAATGAAAAAGAATGCGGAAGCCTCTCGTGTTAGTTCTCCCAAAGATCAAAAGTTTGAAAACCCAATTTGGAAGGGAATTCAGCTAAAGATTCATTCCAGAGCTTTTCTTCTCCCAGCTTGACACCAAAATCAGGAACGCCAAGGGAGAAAATGCTCGTAGGACTGTCTCTTCTCAAGTCCCAGTGAATCTGTCGCCTAAGAGTTCCATGGGGAGAGATGACGAATCTATAAAGAGTTCTGCCTCTCAACCCAAGAGGTTTTTCAAGTCAAAGATATTTGGTGAAAGTCCCGCACCACAGGCCGCAACTTCTGCATTCATGAATCCTGCCTTTATGCCACCACCACCACCGAATAAAAATAAGAAGAGCAGCTCAGGTTCCTCAGGCTTCTCATTTTTCGGTATCAGGAAATAGAACTAATTTATTATCATTGTTATCATTATTATTATTTTTATTGCTAAGGTAAATAATGTTTACGTGTAAATTTATGTAATTCCTATTCTTCACGTCTAATCTATATATTTATATTCTTATGATACAATTGAATACATTTTTATCTTCAATAATCACCCTTGGTCCGGTACCTGTTTCGTCAATCTTAGAAGTCGAAAGGTTTTAATTAATCGCCATTTTTTGAAATATTTAAGTAGCGAGCCAACAGCGCTGCTCATCACCATTCTCACATCCCTCTTCAGCTTTGCAAGCTAAATCAAGGACAAAATGACTGATCTACTATCAAAGTATGGGGAAAGAACTTCCAATCGCTACCGACCCCTTCTTTTGTAATACAGGAGGACAAATTCAACAAGAATTGTAAGACCATGTTGAACAGTGTTCACGACCTTAGTGTATCTAGTGGCAAGGAAATACGATTCCGTGCTCATGTCAAGACTCATAAGACTGCCCAGGGTACTTTCAAACAACTAGGCTTTGATTTACCAGCTAGTAAGATGTCTTCTAACTCAATCCTTATCTCTACTATTCGAGAGGCTCATGGCTTATTAGACTACCAAGAATCAATTGGGAAAGAATACATCAAAGATATTTGTTACAGTCTACCAGCATGTGTATTACCCATTTTAGAGCAATTGAGTATTTTAACAAGAAGGGTAGAACATGTAAGGATCTTTGTGGATAATATAGAGCATTTGGACAACTTGGTCAGATTTGGTAAGCCTGCCAGTCGTCAGAGATGGTCTGTGTTTATCAAAGTAGATATGGGGACTCAAAGAGCAGGCCTAACTACTGATAGCCTCGAGTTTTCAGAACTTTTACAGAAGACACAATCACCAGAGGTTTCCGAAGTAGTGGAATTGTATGGATTTTATGCTCATGCAGGTCACAGTTATTCCTCAGACTCCATGGAAGATGCTCACAAGTATTTGATTGACGAAATCAAAGCTGTCAATCATGCCGCCCAATTGTTGGGCCAACACGCACCGTCATTAGATCTATCAAACCTTGTATTGTCCGTAGGTGCTACACCAACTTCTAATTCATTAAAACTGGCAGATGAACCTAATTTGGCAAGTTTCATCAAGACAAATCTTGTGAGTTCCCTAGAAATCCACTGCGGCAATTATTGTGTCTATGATCTGCAGCAATTATCAACAGGATGTATCAGAGACCATGACATTTCAGGATTCGTCCTTGCAACAGTCCTTTCCTCATACCAAACAAGGAACGAAATTTTGACAGACACTGGTGTTATGTCTCTAACTAGGGAGGCGTCTAAGTTCCCAGGATACGGTCTATGTGTGAAGTTAGAGGATATTCTGTACAATGAACCTTTTCGCCCCAA
The DNA here is from genome assembly GCA_900465325.1 of Zygosaccharomyces sapae. Lineage (NCBI taxonomy): Eukaryota > Fungi > Ascomycota > Saccharomycetes > Saccharomycetales > Saccharomycetaceae > Zygosaccharomyces > Zygosaccharomyces sapae. Next base: position 134,115 of record UEGL01000051.1, on the reverse strand, counting down.
TGGTACGTGGCCAGAGTCTCACAGGAGCATGGTATACTCAAGCCTTACGAAGAAGCCGGTTCCAACGTGAAGGATGTCAAGATTGGAAGCAAGATGGCAGTCCTACCACAACATGCCTGTATTGTTATGGGCCAATTTCCTTATTACTTCGTAGTAGATTCACAAGGGATCGTCATCGATTTATGGACACCTTACCAAAATGGTAGAATGTAAAACAAGACTAAAATAAATAGTAAGAGAACAGCCTCAGTTGGTCATACTAAACACCGCTGAAATAAGGTGGTGAAAAGGCCACGGTGAAATCCGCATCGACCCATCCTCAAGAACAAAAAATTCTTTCAGATGGATTACTGCAAGGTTCAATTTCCTTAAGCCTATCCTCATCGACTGTAATAGTTGATGGGGATCTAGGAATGAATTGGGAGAGCAGATGAAATTTCAGAATTTTGAGCCTTTTATATCTTTTGTCAGAAACTGACCTCACTGTCGACGAAAAAATTTTTCAAGAAGGTGACAATCTCTTGTTAATAGAGAGCTAAATCGACTAGTATAGTATAGAAGGATAGCCAAGAAGTTGATCGTTGTGAAGACTCCGAGGGATCCATCTACCGATGAATTCTATGTCACTGTCAGAAGTTGGTCAAGAAGAATTTCCCATAGTTTTGGCCCAAAACATCCATGACTCCCTCACTTCGAACAGAATAGAGTTTTAAAAGAGCTACATCAACTAGTTCTTCAGGGGACCCTTGAGACACCTCAATTGTCTCAGATATCCGTTAATCTGTTGAAGACTTATGGTTCGTTCGAAGATGGCAAATCCAAAAATTGGTGATTACCATTTTGTTGGAGATTTTAAAATTGGATGCTAGATTTTTAGAAAAATATGCACAGTTTACCTTGGACCAGGTTTCACTCAAACCTGGTTCCAAGGCTGTTGTAGACTACTTGAATTTGCTGGAATGGATTCATTTTTTTCAAAGTTATGATTAATGATAAATCATTATTTGAACAAAACGTTGATAAATTAATAGAGGCCCACTTATACACTTCCTTTGGTATCGAAGATAATCTAGATAAGCAAGAAGAAGGTAAAAATCGGGTGAAGGTCAAAATCAGCACAGGAGAAGAATCCGTCGTGCACTATTGCAATCAACTACAAAAGCATTAGTTACTTGTTTAAAGGGCAATAGCGACGCATTGTACTATTTCGACCAATTTGCGGAGAAAACTTTGAATAGTTTCAACAAGAAGAAGGCTCCTGTCGCTGGTGTTGTAGTAATGGTAGGTGCTTTGTCCCAAGCTTCAATGCAGTTACTGTCAACCCAACCGGTATTATTCCACTCCTTAAAAGAAAACACACTCCTCTAATTGCTGAATTGATCGGCAAGGAAGTTATTGTAGGTAAATATCCACCATCTGAATATTGTCTCAAGACGTGTTTGCCACCATTTTAAAGGATTTTGTCACAGAAGAGTTATACACGGCTCATTTGGTGTCCAATTTAGAGAAGGCATGCTTGAGATCTCCGGAATGGGCTTTCAAAATAGCTGAGGTATTATATTCTGGTGTAAACAGTAAAATCGTTAACTTACTGAGCATCTTTATTTCTACTAAATTGATGCCTCAATCGTTTTCATCATTTAAAAGCTCGAGAGAAGGTGTCAAAACTGCATCTATTAATTCTGTTTTGACTCTTTTATCAAGTCTTCAAGTTGATAATACTTCCCCGAAGATGCAATCAGGCTACTCACCGAAATCTTCAAAATATTAAGACAAACATGAATGCAGACTACAAGTCATTGGCCTCTTCGATACTTTTGAAGGTCCCTAACGTCTGGAATGAAGTGAACGAAAAATTAGTATCTGAACTTTCCCCATATGTTTCGAAGGAAGTCAACGAAAATGCTCTCAGTAACATGTTGGGTTGCTTTTTACCCATTACTTCGTTTTGTCGGAGCCTAATGAAGCTCTCATCAAACTTGTTTCCAATGGCTTTGAAGAAAAGAAAACTAATTTGAAAAGGTATGGTTTACTTCATTTGCATTACACAGTCAACTAGCTGCTGATAAGATTTTGCAACCGTTCGGCCATTACTGTGTAGAATTTGTTAAGGAAACACTCTTACACAGTCGAAGAAACGATCATTTTGCCGCCTTTGCCTCTCTTGAATTCATTGACAGGACATACAATTCACAGCTAGTTGAATTGCAAGAAAAAGTGAACGAGACTATTTCTTCTTTCCCCAGTCATGTTCTTGGAGAATTTTTGTTGCAAGTGACGTTATCCACCTCTTTGAGCGTGCACCAACGTATTCGCTCAGTAGAACTGTTAGAGAGATACTCTCAGAGAAAACCAGCATTGGTAGGCATTAGTATTATAGAGGGATTGGAAAAGAAACTACAACAACCTAATGGTCTTTCATCAGAAGAAAACGTCTCTTACAAATATATTGTTCCAGTTTTCACTGCCATTTCAAGACCATCAGCTGACAAAGCAGGCTTAGTCGAGGTCTTGATTAGAGCCTTCATCGTTTCCCAATACAACGGATTCCATTTGAAGAATAGCTGGGCTAGTTTGGCACTGAATGCACAAATGGATCCAGCTAGCTTAGTGCAGGAACATGCCAAAACCTTGATCGATAATGCTGTTGCAGTTCTTGACAACGCAGAATTTTCTCATACCCTGTATGGTTCATGTGCTGTTCAAGCTCTAGCATACGCGTCATTTATTAACAGTTCTGTCATCAGCCCATTATTGGCAGACTTATTACTGGACGACTTAGAAGTTAAGCAAATATCGAGATTTACAGCTGAAGATTTTGCAATTTGGCAAGGTAAAGAGGGAGAGATGGTTTTGACATTTTAGAGAAAGACGTTGATAAGAAACTTGCTGACAAAAATACCAGAGATTATGAGACTTTGAAATGGGAGCAGAGTATTAGAAAAGAACAATCGAAGAAGGTGAATAAAAGCTGACGAAGGAGGAACTCGAATTGGTGAAACAACAACTTTCCAAGGAATCTGATGTCAGAAATAAAGTCACCAAAATGGTAGTGAAGGTTGACAGAGGTGTAAGACTTGTTCAACAACTTGCCCATGATTCTGTCCAGGTGGACACTGGTATTGATGTCTGGCTTCCTCCTGCTGTCACTAAATTACTCGAGCTTTCCCAGAATAAAAACTCTTCGATATTCTTAGGCACCAGTGCAATAGACGCCTTTTGAGCCTTTCCTCAGATATTTCCAACAGATTGGGTACAATGACCTTTTCATTGGTTTAGCAATTTTACGTGTGAAGAACGCTCATAATATCGCTTCAAACTTTTGGAAGAACCTTTACATGAGCTCTTATCCAGAGTACTTTTAGAGTGAAAATAGTTTCTCAGCAAGTCGCTTTGGATTCTACTACTCTTATTTACATGCTACCATTGCTAGTTCACGTTCTGCAAGAAGGTAAACGTGTGGCAGTACTAAATGCCAACAAGCCGATCACTAACAGTGAATTTGTGGAGGAAAGTAGTGAAGAAGAACATTTGCTACTGGCCATGGATGTCATTTCATCACATGCTGAAGTCTTTTCAGATTCATCCATTCCAAGAGAATCTATTCTACAAGTTCTATTGTCACTGTTGGCATTGCCTTCAAAAGCAAAGATGGCAAAGGACTGTTTCAATTCCCTATGTCAAAGTATTTCTATAGCACCAACCAACAGGGATTTGCAAATGCTTCTTTCAAACACTCTATCTCCAAATCAATTTGTGCGCTCTTCTGTTTTGGAAGCAATCGACAACGAGTTTGAACTAGAATCTTTCATGTCTTATTCTGCTGAAATTTTTATCTGTAAGCATGATGATGACGAAAATTGCCGTTCAACTGCTGATTTTATTTGGGATTTCAACAAATTTCAGATAAATGAAGAACTACTCGCTTCTTTATTAACGTTTTTCAACCAATCAAATGATAATTTAAGAGTTTTCACAGCTAGGGCTTATGCAGATGGCGTTGAGCAATTAAGGGGATCTACTGACGCAGAGGTGATTGACAAGCATTTGCGGTCTCTGATGGATTTCTATTTGGAAAAGGCAAAGCCATTGAAGATATCATTGACCAATATGGTCTTGTTGTAGTTTCTGCATCAGAAAGAAAGGATCCTTGGGAAGATAGAAGTACTACTGCTCTAGCCATGAAAGAACTAGTAACTAGTTTATCCGACAATGGAGACACTGTGATAGAGTTCATCCAATTCTTGATTGAAAAGGGTGCATTTGGTGACAGAGAGTTCCTAGTCCGTCAAGAGATGAAGGAAGCTGGTATAGAAGCGATCAATAAGCACGGTGCTAAGAGAGTCGAAGATCTTATTCCAATTTTGAAGCAGCTCTTACGTCGAACACTGGGTCTGTTGTTAAGGAGAACACAATTATTCTTTATGGTTCTCTTGCCAGACACTTAAGCACAGATGATGAAAGAATACACATTGTCATTGGAAGGTTGTTGGCTACATTGGAGACTCCTTCAACTGAAGTCCAGCATGCAGTGTCTGCCTGTCTATCTCCATTAGTTTCCCTCTTCAAGCAAAATGTTGAGCAGTATATCAACCAACTGATGGACAAATTGTTAGATGTGACCGCCCCAACTTACGTGCAGAAAGGTGCGGCATGGGGTATTGCAGGTCTTGTGAAGGGGTACGGTATCTCTGCATTATCAAGCTTTGATATTGTGAGGAACCTGATTGAAGCTGCAGAAGACAAAAAGAAGCCAAAAGCGCGAGTCTGTTGCATATGCATTTGAATACCTCTCTGTTTCATTGGGTAAATTCTTCGAACCTTATGTCATCGAATTGTTGCCCAATATTTTGAAGAACCTCGGTGACTCTGTCCCTGATGTTAGAAATGCTACTGCTGAAGCTACGAAGGCCATCATGGCTCACACTACCAGCTTCGGTGTTACTAAATTGATTCCCGTGGCTGTCTCTAACATGGATGATATTTCTTGGAGAACAACAAGAGGATCTGTGGAACTTTTGGGTAATATGGCCTATCTGAACCCAACCCAGCTTTCAAGCTCTTTATCCACCATTGTGCCTGAAATTGTAGGTGTCTTGAATGATTCCCACAAAGAAGTCCGTAAAGCAGCAGATGAGTCATTGAAGCGTTTCGGTGAAGTTATTAGGAACCCAGAGATTCAGAAACTGGTTCCGGTTTTAATCAAAGCTATTGGTGACCCAACGAAATACACCGAAGAAGCCTTAGATGCTTTGATTCAAACCCAATTTGTTCACTATATCGACAGTCCTTCACTTGCCTTAATTATTCATGTTATTCACCGTGGTATGCATGACAGATCTGCCAATACTAAAAGAAAGGCCTGTAAGATCGTCGGTAATATGGCTATTTTGGTGGACACGAGAGATTTGATTCCATACTTACAACAGCTTATCGACGAAGTTGAAGTTGCGATGGTTGATCCAGTTCCTGGTACCAGAGCAACTGCTGCTCGTGCCTTGGGTGCGTTGGTCGAAAGGTTAGGTGAAGACCAATTCCCAGATTTAGTTCCTCGTTTGATGGACACATTGAGTGATGATCAAAAGTCAGGAGACCGTCTTGGTTCCGCCCAAGCCCTTGCAGAAGTTATCAGTGGCCTCGGGTTACCTAAGCTGGATGAAATGCTACCATCTATTATGGCTGGTGTAACGAGTTACCGTAGCTCCATCAGAGAAGGTTATATGCCGTTATTAGTATTTTTGCCGGTATGTTTTGGTGCACAGTTTGCTCCATATCTAAACCAAATTATTCAACCTATTTTAGCTGGTCTAGCAGATAGTGAAGAAGCTATTCGTGATACTGCACTAAAGGCCGGTAGATTGGTTGTTAAGAATTATGCTTCCAGGGCAATTGACCTGTTGTTACCAGAGCTTGAAAGAGGTATCTTTGACGAAAATGAACGTATCCGTTTATCTTCTGTTCAATTAACAGGTGACTTATTGTTCCAAGTTACTGGTATTTCTTCCAAGAACGAATTCTCTGAAGAAGACAACGAACACAGTGGCCAAGTCACTGTTAAAATGGTTGGAGTGCTTGGTCAAGAACGCCGTGACAGGGTCATTTCAGCCTTGTTCGTTTGCAGAAATGATACCTCTGGTAGTGTTCGTGCATCTGCCGTTGATATTTGGAAAGCACTAGTACCTAACACTCCCCGTACTGTCAAAGAAATTTTGCCAACACTTATCAGCATGGTTGTTCTGCACTTGGCATCCGCCTCTCACACTCTTCGTCACATTGCTGCTCAAACCTTGGGTGATATGGTTCGTCGTGTTGGTGGAAATGCCTTATCACAGCTGCTCCCAGTATTGGAAGAGTCCTTAGAAGAAACCTCAGATCCAGATTCTAGACAAGGTGTTTGTGTTGCACTACGTGAACTTATTGAATCATCTTCCGCTGAGTCTCTTGTTGACTACCAAACCATCATCGTCAGCATCATCCGTGACACTTTGGTTGACAGTAGCGAAAGTGTCAGGAGATCTGCTGCTTCATGTTTTGATGCTTATCAAGAAGTGAATAGCAAGGTAGCAATCGAAGAAATTTTGCCATACCTATTGAACTTGCTCGAGTCATCCACAGTTTCGGACTGTGCTCTACTGGGTCTGCAAGAAATTATGTCGACGAAGTCCGAAATTATTTTCCCTATTTTGATCCCAACCTTGCTGGAACCTCCTATCGACTCATTCAGAGCTTCTGCTTTGAGTTCTTTGTCTGCAGTCGCTGGTTCAGCACTTTACAAACGTTTGTCAACCATTATCAACTCTTTGGTCGACGCAGTTGTCTCCAGCGCCTCTGATGAGAATATGAAGCAATCCATCAAAAATGCACTAAACAGAATTTTCTTATCTGTGACTGATGAGGAGGGTTTACACCCACTCTTGCAACAAATGATGTCATTATTAAAGCATGATGATTTTGAGAAGCGTATTGTTGTGTTGGAAATTTTGCCTAATTTCTTCAATGAAACTGTTTTGGACTACGATCTTTACACTGCTGACCTAGTCACAAACGCAATCCTTTCCCTGGATGACAAAGACTTTAGATTCGTTAAGGGTTCTCATGACCTACTGGTTTCAATTATTTCCAAACAAGATAAATCTAAGTTGGATAGATTGGTCAGACCTGCCAAACAAGCCTTGCAAATGACTGGTAAACCTGGTGAAGATCTTCCTGCATTTTCCTTGCCTAAGGGTCCAAACTGTATTTTACCGGTGTTTTGCATGGTTTGATGTATGGTTCTAGTGATGAAAGAGAGGATTCCGCACTAGCAATTGCTGATGTGGTTTCGAAGACCCCTGCTACCAACTTAAGACCATTTGTTAGTGTAATTACAGGTCCATTAATTCGTGTCGTTGGTGAGAGATTCAACAGTGATATCAAAGCTGGTATATTATTTGCACTCAACATTCTTTTCGCCAAAATTCCACAATTTTTAAGACCTTTCATTCCTCAATTACAAAGAACTTTTGTGAAATCTCTATCGGACCCATCCAATGAAACTTTGAGGCTTCGTGCCGCCAAGGCACTTGGTACTTTAATCGAATACCAACCAAGAGTCGATCCATTGGTTGTGGAACTTGTTGCAGGTGCTAAACAGGCCACCGATGAAGGTGTGAGGACTGCTATGTTGAAGGCTCTATTAGAAGTGGTCACCAAGAGTGGGTTGAAGATGAATGAAAACTCGAAGGTGAGTATTGTGAATCTGGTGGAAGAAGGTCTAATGTCAAACGATGACAAGCAAGCAGCGGCTTACGCCAACTTGATTGGTTCTATCTCTGAGACCCTATCCACCGAGCAAGCTCAAAGAATCTTGAGGGAAAAGGTTTTGAATGCTGGTTTGGAAGGTGACTCCGGTAAATTCGGTATATTGGCTTTGAACTCTTTCATTAAGGATGTTCCATCACAGGTAGTGAACTGCGATCTATTAGATGAAATTGTTCAGTATATTGCTAGTGCCATTAATTCTCCAAGTGCTTATTTCAGCGAGAATGGTCTACTAGCCTCAGGAAAATTGTTATTATTACAAGGTGAAAAGAAATCTCCTTACTCAAAGATAGAAGCAGAAACTCCGTTGGACTTAGGTCAAGATAACATCAAATTATTGATGGAGGAATTGTCGAAGGCAGTGTTAGTACCCGTGAGCACCTCTACCGATGCTAGAAGATTGACGCTTGTGATTTTGAGAACATTGACCAGATTCAGATTCGACGAGTGTATCAAGCCATTCTTGGACCTAGTAGGTGTCTCCGTCTTTTCTTGTTTGCGTGATACTATTATTCCCATCAAATTGGCAGCCGAGAAGGCCTATCTAGCCATCTTCCGTCTCGTGGAGGAAGAAAACATGGAGACTTTCAACACTTGGTTCTCTGAATTTTCATCCAAGGGACCTTCGGTTACGAATGCTGCAGGTAATACTGTGCAATTAAGATCGATCGGTGACTACACCAGAAGAGTGGGTAAGAGATTGGCTAACGTGGAAAGAGAGAGAATCGCTGAAGGTGGTGATGCCGAAGCTATGTTCAGTGATAGATTCGAAGATGAAAGGGAAATTTGGGCTGTTGGGGCCCTCGAAGTCGAGTAAGTGTAAAACAGTCATAATAAAGTAATATACGGTGTACATTTATATTTACATATTTTTTAAGCATTGTGATCCTCTAGTCGATCTACAAGGAACCAGACTGCCCTCTCTAGCTGTGGAATCCTCTGCCACCACAGAATACCAGTGCACTCATTACCAGAGCAAATAAATAGCCATTCGAATATTTTGAGTGCTATTTGTCTACCAAATAGCTTGATAAGCACATTAATACATAGAGCCAAGAGTAACACTTGTGTAGCCTTTTTCAACACGGCAACATCATTATTCATGATCGCCGTATATCTGTTTGATGGACGTAATGAGGTTTGTAGCCAAACACGATCTAGCTATATAGTTCAGTGCAGTCTAGTGTAGACTGGCCTTGTAAGGACAATTATTGATAAAATTTCACTTCCTTGTAATCGGAGGGTAGTTTCTTTTGAATCCACTAGATTGAGTTAATCAGTTAACTAATCAATAGTCAGATGCAAGGATAATTGTACTGGATAGGATATACATACAACGATAGCTAACAAGGTTAAAGGTGGTAGTAATGACTGATAATAAGAAGACGGTAGCAGTAAGGAAGAAGAGGAAGTACTCAAAATTGGGCTGCAACGAATGTAAGAAACGCAAAGTGAAATGCGATGAGCAGAAACCGGAGTGCTGGCAATGTTCCCATCTGGGTAAGAAATGTGTTTATAACCAACCCTCTAATGGGCCTCCATACAAGTCAGTCAAATTTGTTAATGCATCAAGTGAAGATATCTATTCTACTCAATCAATATATGGTTCCAATGTCAATAATAAAGGTAATTTCGGCCAAGAATATGAAGCGCAAGAATCCTCAAATGGTGATATAAGAGGTACTCCAATCCAGAACGAAGCGTTATCACTCGATAGTCAATTCTCAGATGGGGATTTTGCATCAGTTCTAAACGATGCCACTGAATTGGCTAATGAGCTAGTTACGAGTATGATTGATTTACCTCCGATGGATACAACACTTACTGGTGAACATATTCCACAGCTACCTGGTGTTCAAAATTCTAGTACTAGTTGGGAGAACATATCCAAGGAACTATATATGGTGTCAGAATTGGAATTATATTATTCAAGGGTATTTTATCACAAAGTCTCGTTTTGGATTATGCCATTTGCTCCTTCTCCGAGTAAGAACATTTGCAATGAAGTGTTATTTGATTTAATGATTCAAATCAATAGACAAGATGGTACGCAGTCTTCATGTTTACAAAGTGCTATGGTTTCAATTAGCGCCAAATACCTTTACAATACGACAAAGTTAAAGGAACATGATGCAGTAAGATGTGCTTTCCTAAAAAACGATTACACAATTAACATCAGAGTTCGACTCAATGCCACAGGATCATCTGCTGGAATTGAAAATTGAAAGTTTAATTATTTGCGTCTTATTATTAACTTTAGACAGTTCAAGTTTTAAGACTAACGAAATGAGAATTCATTTGCGTGGAGCCAGTGCTCTACTGCAAAATATGAGAGTCTTACGGAACAACGTACAAGTTCATTTAATGATATTATGAAAAGAAATGTTTATTATTGGCAAAGGCATGGTTTACCGCTACTGAGACGATAGCATTTATGTCACTAGTGGGAACAGTTTCAGAAGAATCTGTTATTGATGATATGTTCATGTTGGGTCTCTATTCTACTGATGAATCAATCTTAAAGCACATGGGTATCTTATATCCCAATGGTTACAACATTTTTCTTGGTCATTCCGGCGAGGTAATGAATCAATTAAAACTAATCATGAAATCTTTTATGAATCCAGCTGCAGTAGATCCATATAATGACAAATTTTTCCAATTGATGATGTTCACTGATGCAGCTAGAAATTTTAGATTTGTCGATAACGAATTTGCAAGAATCAGAGTTGGAAGGGAATTTTTATCGTCATACCATGAATCATGCTACATTACTCATAAAGATGAAATCTATTCAATTTTTGACGCCATGCAGCAAGGAACAACAGAGTGCGCTTTTATCTTCTTCTGTATGATCTATTTGAAATTACCGTTACATTGCTCTATGATTCAGAATAGCTCCAAAAGAATTTGGGATTACTTCTCATGGACATTTAAAATGATCAATTGGACATCGCAGAAATTACGAATTTAATGGACGAAGTTGAGTCGGGAACACTGATGTCTTACGATCAACTATCTTCAAAAACTAGGTTTAGCATCAAAATTTATTATTCCGGAAATGCTTTTCGATTTTAGATGCATGATGTATCAAGCAATTCTCTTAATGTGTGCCAGTTTGTTGCAATTAGACAATATTCTATCACTTCGAATAATGCGAGTGAAGGTTTTAGCATTTTGTGAATGTCTCATAGAAAATTTAGGAGCGGAAAGTGGTAAGTCCTCTGTGGAGCTTTTATCCAAAAGATGGCGACTTTTAAAAGAAGGTAAAATTCTGAGCGCCGAAGATTGCTTGAAGAACGATGCGGCTCTCCCATTTTCATGAAAGTCGATCATATTTTGCTCCCAGGCCCTTTGCTATTATGTAGATTTCCGCCAAAATCCCAACGATGTCATGCCATTGTAATTTCTGTACATATTACTGTCATCCTTTATTTACTTTTCTTATAACGCATATATGAAGGTCCATATACATTAATTTAGTTCATTTGTTACATCATCTCGCCTAATTTGGCATTATCCTTTTCGATTTGTTCCAACCTCCAAGTCTCATTTTCCTCATTTAATTCCTTTATAGCCTCCTCCTCTTCTTCTGTTAATCCACTAATATCTTGGGTAGGTATTATCTCTGCATCCATCCATACACTGGGTGCACCTTTCATATACCTTATGCTTTCCAAAGCTCGTATTCTGATATCTTCTAAATATTTCTTGCCATTTTATTTTCATACAATTCATCTAATACTGGGTATAACGAATAGTCAGGACCAAATCGATCACGGAATGGAATTCCTTCAGGTAAATCCTTTGGTAGAAGTACATTGTTTAAGATCCCAGTTTCATAAGTCCACAATCTAGAAACATTCCTGGGTGTATATCCACCACCACCGACCACCAACATTGGTAATCCAAATGATTTAACAAATTTAACGCATTCACCGTGAGCTTTAACGTTTAAGTTGAAACAACCTAGTCTATCATGGCCCAAAGAGTCTGCACCACATTGTTGGACAATAACAGTAGGTTTATAAGATGTGATCAGAGGGTCGATAATGGATTTGAAAAGATTAATATAGGAATCGTCATCAATACCATCCTGCAACGGTACGTTTAGGGCGAAATGCTTACCTCTTGCACATCCAACTTCATCGTAATTACCGGTCCCAGGGAAAAATTCGCCATTATACTTGTGGAAAGATACTGTGTAAACCCTATCAGTGGTGTAGAAGGCCTCCTGTACACCGTCACCATGGTGCAGGTCAATATCAATGTACAAAACTCTTGGATGATACCGTAGCAAATTTAAAGTCGCCAGCACAATGTCGTTTACATAACAAAACCCAGATGGATTGTTCTTCTTCGCATGATGCAATCCACCGGACCAATTAATGGCAATGTCGGACTGGTCATTTATAAGTTTCCTAGAGGCATCGAGGGATGCACCTGCATATAAGGAACTGTAATCGTAAAGATTGGGGAAAATCGGACAATCATCACCAATGTTAAACTTTTCTAGAGTACCTCTTGGCAGTTTATTCAAATTCTCTGGGGTAACTCTCTTCATGAAGTCCACATACTCTTCACTATGGAAGGACGTCATTTCCTCCCAAGTGGCAACACGGGTTTCGTAAAGATCCATGATTTTGTGTAGCCCATAAGAAGATACCAAATGATCTGTCAGCATTAACCTGAATGGCTTCATAGGATGCCTTGTACCATAGTGATAATTAGAGACCTTGGGATTGAAATGGTAAGAAACTCTCGGGCAGTAAGCAGATCCGAATTGGAATCCTGGCTGCTCCTTCTCTGTTTTTATATCATATTGAAATGTCGACATGGAACGACTCGCACTCTGTTCATTTATGTTTCCTTTGTATTGAAGCTCATCGCTGATAATGTTCGCCAGTTAACCATTCATGTTGGAACTCCAGGACTTATCGTGCAAACAGTCATAGAATACGAGTCATTGCAGAAGTATCCACTGAGCTCATCTAGGGAGCTTGAGACCCAATTAAATCGATTCTGATGGTCTTCATTGACTAGGAGACTTCTCGTGTCCTCTCTTACCTACCCGCCTTGTGCGCTAAGCCTTTGTAACTACCCTTCTCTGCAAGTGGATTGATTCAACGCAGTACCGAATTACTCTTCCATCGACGATCTGTGACAGTCTGATCTGAAACCACGAGCCATCACTGAGCTCCAGATTTGACCTGCAAGACCTTCATTACACAAGTTTTTGAAACCTCCTTGGATTGTTCGACTATAGTGATACGCATTTAAAACACACGATCAAGGAGTCGTTAAGTACAAGAACACCGCTGGGAAAACGAATTAGTAGGAATTAGTAGGAAGAGTCTTCACTCGTATATTTCCCGTAGTAGTGTTAGTTCAAGAGATGGTGAATCCAGAGCTGGTAGAGTTTCTCATTGAAAATCACCAGGAATTGATTTCCGTGCCGCTGTCGGGACAACTTAGAGATGTGTTCTCCTTATTCTTAATCGACCAGAGTATTCAATGTGGGCCCAAATACGCTGTAATGAGTTACCAAGAGTTCCTGCACGATTTGTTAGAAGTCAATGAAATAGCACCAAACTCCTTGGATTTCCAAGACGAGTCGTTTGCAGCTATGGACGATCAGAGGATCGAGTTCATCGATGTGTACGCCTTGAAGATTCTTTACAATATCTGCAGGCAGGATATTAGAGGATCATACCAGGTGTCGAGGGGTCGAGGGGCGGAGAGCAACCACAACAAGATTTCCCGCTTTTAGATCGGTTCATGTTAGCTTTGGATTACGATAGTAAAAATGCAAGTTCTGGATTACTATCACGCCAGATGTTACTGCAAAGGCTGGAAAAACACTAGCACATAAACCTGCATCTGTACAATTGGGGAAAGAAAGAGCCCATATGACTGTACCTCGGTCAGAATTCGTTCCAGTTTGTAACAGTGAGAGGCACGCACACATCCTATCGACATCTGTGAACATTTCGAACAACCGAATCATATCCATTCAATGGTCCAGGATTAACAAGTTTGAAAATGAAAATAACGGATTTACCCACTGTCTGCAAACCAAGATTCACTATGTACCCAATGTTAATGGGCACACTGAGAGAAGTTTAGGCGATTGTTCATATCTGGACACTTGTCATAAGCTAAGTACTTGTCGATACGTGCACTATTTGCAATATATTCCAGAATGTCTCAGGGAGAAAATTGCTGAAGAGACCAAGCTTGCCAATAAACAAATTAGCCAACAGAAACGCATACCATTTTACACTTTGGGAAATTGTTGTGCAGATATCTCTAAATCACTCTTGCCGCCACAGTGGATTCGTTGTGATGTGAGGAAATTCGATTTCAGTTGTTTGGGTAAATTCTCCGCCGTGATTGCCGATCCTGCATGGAATATCCACATGAATTTGCCATATGGGACTTGCAACGATATTGAACTGCTAGGATTACCGCTGGAACAATTACAAGATGAAGGAATTTTATTTTTATGGGTCACTGGACGTGCCATAGATTTGGGCAAGGAATCCTTAGAAAAATGGGGGTACAGGGTGGCTAATGAAATTTCATGGATTAAGACAAATCAATTGGGGCGCACCATTGTTACCGGCAGAACAGGTCATTGGTTGAATCATTCAAAGGAGCATCTATTGGTGGGGTTAAAGGGGATCCACAGTGGCTCAACAAACAGATAGATTCCGATATTATTGTATCTGCCACTAGAGAAACCAGTAGAAAACCTGATGAGCTTTACGGTATGATAGAAAGGTTAGTTGGCAGACATGCTAGGAAATTGGAAATTTTGGTCGAGATCACAATAAAAGGCCAGGCTGGTTAACCATCGGAAATCAAGTAACAGGGACTTGTATCCGTGAGTTAGAGGTCAAAAAGGTATGAAAACTCTATTTCATCTTAAAGTGGATTTCATGCCAATGTTTCGAAGATGCGCTTCTATTCTATTGTATTTGGCGAGCGTAAATCCCATTCTGCTAACTCTTCTATTCTATATCAATATGTGACAGAAACGGTCACGTGGAGGAGAAGACCCTAGTGAAATGGGAACCTATTGCTGGGGTTATTGCATATTCAAATGTATGTGGGCTGAAACGATTGCCCGATAGAAATTGACCAAGAGTCTTGGATTTACCCAAATTTAAGCTTTTTTTATTTCTTTGCTCGTCAGAGGATCTTTTCTGCAGCTAAGATACCACTATTGTTTTATTATCGTACCATTATTATGTTAGTGCTGAAGTATAACTCCCCACTATGGGACTAAATAGGCCTCCTCTAGCAGTTTATATGATAATTTAACCGCCTGAGCTTAGTTCCCATATAGTCAAGCCCTAATCACGTGATCCTCAGCCAATGGAACACTTCTCTTGATGTTAGGGCTTCCCCGATTTTTGACCAAATTTTATCCTTTGAACGAAAGACTACATGTACTCCAGCTTTTGAATTCAGGCTCAAGCTTACAGAAGTCGTTCAAGAGTCAGGAAAACTTGATATATATTGACTTACAGTTGTGATTCGTTATGTCCTCTCAACTCCTTAGACAAGCCATCAGAAGATACTCCTCATTGCCCAAATATGCCCTAGAACCTGCTTTCAAAATGTGGACGTTAAGGCAGGTAACGCATTTAAGCATGAATTAGAAGCTTCTCAGCACCACGCCGGGGATACTTCGAAATTCTGGATTAAGGTCAGCGCTTTCGTCGCAGCCCTATAGTCGGTTTGACTGCTGTCAACACCTACTTCATCGAAAAGGAACATGCCGACCATCGTGAACATTTGAAGCACGTTTCTGATGAAGACTGGCCAAAAATTACGAGTACATGAACATAAGATCTAAACCATTCTTCTGGGGTGATGGTGACAAGACTTTATTTTGGAATCCAGTTGTTAACAGACACGTCAGTCACGATTAAGATGCATTTTAATACAATGGAGTATTAGGAATAGGTCAATGCAGTAAGAGATCTCACTTTATTTATATCGAATTTATTACTGTTTATTATTAGTATTTAACATTCAGAGTATTATCGCTATTATCGTAAATATATTGTCATTAGTAGTTGTATCAACCTTTGTAGCAACAGCGCGGGAGAGATCAGATCTTCACGGACATGAAACAAATCTATGGAACTGTAGAGGGACCGACGAGAAAGGGAAAAAATACTATCTAAGACATACATAAATTAGTCTATGCGGGATGGAATTTAAGATGCAGAGAAGATAAACAAATTATTTGTTGCCGCAATAGCAATGCTATTTTCTCGAGGGTGCCATGAAAATGTAAGATACTTTTCTTGAAATCGATATCATCCCCCATTCTTTGTTTCTAGCCGACCTTTGTGACAATGTTCCAAATCTTTTGCTTTTAAAGGCACTTTTATCCGCTTGAAGCACAATTTCCTTATTGTTTCCCTGTTGTTGATGCGAATGTTGTTGTTGTTGTATATTTGATGATGAATTTTGTTGAGAAGATGCTGGTGTCAGATCATCAAAGCTGCTTCGGCTACCATTACTACCACGGCGATATGATGATGAGGCCTTCGATCCATTTGAAGATGAGTTGGTGCTGCCAAAACTACCTTTCTTTCTATCGTTAAATTGAACTTTACGGTTACCATCATTAAAGTTTTGAACAACACCCTGACTATCATCACCAGTCGATATCACATTAGGATAGATCATAAAATTGTTATTGTAAGAACCAGTCATTACACTTGAACTATCACCACTGAAGCAGACTTCAAATTTATCAAAGATAGCGTCATTCTCATAAGTATCACTTAACCTTTCCTTCAACTGATCATGAACGTTTATCGTCTTCAATGGTTTATTATCCATATTAACATCCCAAATTTTTACCGTTAAGTAATCCCTCGATGCGATGTATCTACCATCGGGACTGAATTTAACGTCGCATATCGATGAGGTAATTTCTGTGAAGAAGTTGTGATTAATCGGATCTAGATATTCTTCAAAAGTCTTCGTTTTGTAATCGCAAAGAGCATTTTGTCTCATGTCACAAAGCTTAACCGTCCCTTTGAAGAAGAATACATGAACAAATTACAATGTAAAGGGTGGAATTCTGCGCTTGTGATAACTTCCGTCAACTCTTCCATGTTAGCCGGCTTGATGTCGACAATGTTGAAGGATTGATCAGGAATGTCCAAATTCCAAAGGTTAATTCTCAGGTCATCCGCACTTAAAATGTCTCTTGATCCGAATTTGGTGATATGGAATTAATGTGATAAGTATGAGCGTTCGAGTAAACCTTCTTAGGGCAGCCGCTATAATCTTGTCATGTTGTGACAACCTTGGTAACTTCAGATCTTGTAACGACAAAACCGCTCTTGCAGATCCGCCTGCGCCGTTGCCGCTACTCCCATTATGGCCACCTGCAAATCTTGATAATGCCATTCCGTCGGAAAGGTTATTCTCACTAACTAACTTGACGTTCTTCTCATAAACTTTCCAAAGCTTTATCGTCTTATCATTGGTACTCAGTATGAAATGAGATCTTTGGGAGGGCGTAACCATTTAATCTGGTTAATTTTTCTTCAATTTCTAATGATTTCAAATAGTCGAACTCTGCATCATGACTCTGGAACTCGGTGAGAAACCGGTATTCGCAATGTTTACTATTGTTTTTCGAATAGAACTACACGGCCACCCTATCACCTGTGGCCAAATAATCTCCTGAATGATCAAACTCGACTGCAGTTATAATATCTGCCTCTGTAACTACGATATCAGCCTTATCACCGAAACACTGGCTAAACTTGAAATCAAAATTGTCTTGTGACATGCCATTCAATCAATTCGTGAGTCAGAGGGGAGCGGGACAAAGATAATAGAGAAGGAGAAGCCGATGTGTGTATGCTACTGCTACTGCCTTTGGGAGTAAATAGTACTTGACGCGAATACAACCACAATTAATCTTTGATACTGACTAGTGAAGGCGAACAGAAGAAGCTATTAAAGAAATATAAGCAACACTCCTTAGCTCGGGGAGAATAGAAAACAGATATTTCGTTGTGTCTAGTGAGAAACAGTTCTTCCTGAACCAATTGTCAATTATCTGGTAGCAGATTTCCTTCCAATCGTTAATTCTTTTATGACGTGAGTCTCAAAAGATAGCAAGTACCTTTAAAATGCACTCCAGTATATGGAATTGGTCAAAAGTTCCTTAGGGGTGACAGTTGAAAATCTTTTATTTTTTTCCTTTTGACTTCGACAAGGCGGACCCGCGTCGCTTCTCACGAAACAAAGGGAAATCTGATCAACAATCGATTTAGATGATCACATGCACAAAGGTCACTATAGACAACCGTATTATACTGCAAGAGGGTAGGTATACTATATCTGCTACTGGCTCCACTACTACTGGGCTCTCCACGAAATATCATTACTATTATCTTTTACTAAACGACAATGTTGAGCTTTACACTACATACATATGAATGATATAGCCTGTGCTATGCTTACAAAGCCTTCTTGGCGGCATCGGCAGGGGAGACTCTGTTGTCCCTGTTGAATCTTTGTCTCTGAGGAGGAGTTCTGATTCTTCTGTCAGCTCTAGATCTAACTCTCACGATTCTTGCGTGAATAGCACAAGAGACACAGTAGTGCAACTTGTTGTAGGTCTTTGGAAGAGCGTATTCAGCGTAGACAGAAGCCTCGGACATGTCTCTGATGGCTGCGGCTTCAACGATGTTTCTGATAGCCATTCTCTTGATAGCCTTATCCTTAGGGACACTCTTAGAACAGTTAACACATCTAACTGGCTTGACGTGACCTCTACCGTTCTTGTTTCTACCGTTGGAAGCTCTCTTCTTAGGCATCTGTAAAATTTGGTGTTAGTAACACGCACTGATAGTGATAATCAACACAACATAACTGGCGGTAACGATTTCACATACCTTTGACTGTGGTTCGTTTTCGATTTTGTATACAAGAGTTATGAGTACAGTACGGTTGAAACTTTTACTATATAAAATGAGTTTTGCGTCGGTGGACGGAGTACGGCCCCGGTGTGCGACCCGAGAGGCCGGTGGCCGGTGCGTGCTGGAAACCCTTCCGCCCCAGAGATCCCTCCGTGAGCGGAGGGTGTCTGCCTAGAGACGACGCTCTGTCTCGCTAGGTCTCTGCCTGGACGCCTCCGGTATTCCTGCCTAGGCCAGTTAGCGGGTTTCTAATTTTTTGCGCTCGGAGGACAACGCGGTATTTGGAAGAAACGGATGTAGAAAATTTTGAAAAATCACACATTAGGTGTCTAGGTGTTTAGTAATGTATGGGTGGCGGTCATATTTTTAACAGCCGCCGAGACCCGTGATGTCCTTGGACCTCGGAAGCTAGGCCCTGATTCTTGTATGTATTTGTTGTTCTTTTAGATGTATATACGTATATATATATAAGATATATTGTCAATTTCTAAGTTTATTTTGAAAATACGAATAAGTATGCAATAACGTATACTCTTGAAAATTTACCAAATATTTCTCTCTCTCTCTCTTTGGAACATGACATTAAATAATTTATTCAAGTTTACCCATTAAAACCATGGAATTTGGAATTTGCAAAGAAAATAAATAGATCCCCGTTATTCTCCTTAATGGTGACCATGTCCATGAGGAACACCGACTGGGTTCACTTTGTAAACAGATCCACATTCCCAACATCTGGCCACTTGGTTAACGGTTGGCTTTAGCCACATGATAGTATGAGAGTCGGCTGGAGAACCGGTGCAACCCACATAACGGTAGTCTTCGTAAGAATCTAAGACAATTGGGTCCGCCATAGTACCTTTCTAGATGAATCCAATGGCTTAGTGTCGAAGAATTCTACACCTTCAAGTTTACCCAGTAATTCCAGTCTCTCTAAACCGGTGGCCTGTTCCAAATCGGTTGGCACTGTACCTTCCTTAGCACCAGGACCGATTAATGATTCATTGTCTTTAACATCGGCAAGGGTTTGTGCAGTTTTGGTTGTGGGCTTGGATTGTAGGAAGACTCTTGAAGTGCTAAAAGCTCTAGTAGCAGGAGTAACAAATCTTAGTGACTGGCGTAGAGATAGCATTGGAATCAATATTACTAGTTTAAATTTTGTTAACTGGTCAGAAGGTAAATTATCGAATGTGAAGGGAATATGAGCAAAGAGTATATTAACAACGATCTATGTGCGCCAATATTGATAACCCATCACCTCTCAATTCTTTACAAGGACGTTTTTCCATTTGGTGATTTTTTTCTCCATTTTCCCTACTTACTTCCATCTCTGTTCACGTGAAAATGGCGGTATCTTATTGGCCGTTGGTCAGGTGGAAGGGCACTTAGCTGAAGATTCGCTGAGCTTTCGAATGGGTATGTATTTATTGGGCATTGGTTGGCGTAGGAACAACCAAGAATCGATATCTAGTGTATTCCTCTTAATTAAGTTTACGTTTCTTTGTTTAAGCGCCCTGCGCGGCGCTATCGCTATCACTAATTAAATACAATGAATATCTAAGTAGCAATTCAAACTACTCTTGAAAAGGGTCCGTTTCTCCACCGCCAGTAGCCGCCAGAATATTTGCAAGTGCCAACTCACAACTTTGGTAGAACACCTGCGCTGTGCTGCTACCGATGTGTGGGGTCACCGTTGTATACTTGAGATCGTCTCTCAATTCTTGATCCACCATGGGCTCATTGTAAAACGTCTTCGCCCAGGTGGCGTAGTTTACCATTTTGTAGAGCAGCATGAACTTGATCTCTGTGTAAAATATTACCGCGACCTACATTGACGATTACGAGTTCGCGGCCATTACAGTGCGATAGGAAATGATCATTGATTAGGTGTTTAGTTTTGTTAGTTAATGGTAGTGCGACTACAACAGCACTAAATTGCCATAGTTGTTCGTACAAAGTATCGTCTAATTTGTGGAAGGTCCAACCGTGTGCGGCTGATGCCTCGAGGTCTTGCGTACGTTTGGAATAGTGAACTTCCATTTCAAGCCCATATTGTACTTTGATTCCAATGCGTTTACCAATACTACCCAATCCAAGGATCAGACATTTTTACCGCGGGGATTCGATTTTCAAACCTTGTAACTCATGGCCGAATGCAAATCCTGGTTTGCCCAAACCTTCACTTCTGGCAGCAATTGTGGTTTCGTTTTTCCTCGTTAGGTATTGTTGGTAAGAGAATTTTCTGAAGCCTTCTAGTATGTGCCATAACGCACTATCTGCCACGTCGTTACCAACTTGGCCCCTCTGGAAGTCACTTACTTCCTTTCCATGTACAATGTTATCATCCTGGTATTTGTAAAGTTGTATGCCGTGTCTCGAGAGACAGTCAAGATCGAATCCGTTGTGGCCCCTTGAACAAATAGCAATACACTTCAAGTGCTTGGGGAAAAGTTCGTGTTCGATCAAATCCTGGGTAAGGCCACCGATGGATGAAAATGCAGGGTATCCACCGTATATCGCCCTTATATCATATGTCTGATGGTTTGCCAAGAATTCTAGAAAGAATCTTTCGACCCTACGATGTGGGTCAATGTATGGAACCTATTGTTAAACTGAGATGAATGCAGTATATTAGATTCGTAGTTAGGTGCTGCTACAAACAGTACGGTTGGTTTATCTGGCATTGTTCTTCCGTTTTTGGTTCTTGTTTCTTTTCTCTCTTGTTGTTTCTAGAAGACGAATATTAGCTTTAATTTTTCTATGTAATCATGATGGGTTCTTCATAATTTGATCGATCTATTGGAAAATCTTTGTTGTGAATGCACCAGTGGTTCCCCGTAAAAACGTCGTAAATACTACGTTGCACGTGCTGCTTACGACCAATGGTATTGGTAGCTCTGTGACCGTTCAGCTTGTTGTAGATGGCATCGCCTTTCAATTCTAGCACGCCGGCATCGACCATGGCTGCAAGCAAGTCCTTCTGCAGGTCGACGATGTCCTCAATTCCTACGCACAGCCTGATCAAATCCTCTGGGAACTCTCTTTGTTTCCTTACATCTGGATCTATCGAAGCATGTGACATGCTACAGGGAAGTGAGATCAGAGAATTGACACAGCCAAATGAAACCGTCACTGACCAGATCCTCAGGGCCTTGGAGGAGACTATACGACGCGACAGCGGTATGGATCCGGTCTCAAATGAGAGGACCGCGCCAGGACCATCGTTGAAGGATCTGTGCAGACTGAACTGTGGGTGGGACTGTAGACCAACGTATCTTGTACGCAACAAGGAGTTCTCCTTGGACTGCTTAAACCCACACGATTGTTCCAACCACTCCGCCAAGACCATTGCATTAAACTGTTGTTGATACAGACGCACACTCAGCGTTTTCAATCCTCTAATCAGTAGCCAAGAGTCCATGGGTGCTAATCCACAGCCTGTCGCATTGACCACAAAATAGATGTCATCAGCAATCTTCCGGCTTCGTGAAACTACAATACCCGCCATGATATCGTGGTGACCGTTGAGAAATTTAGTAGCAGATTCATATACAACATCGGCACCGAGGGACAATGGGTTACACAGTAGTCCGCTCATCATGGTATTATCAACAACCACATAGGTTTGCGGTGATACGTTTTAACAAATGAAATTATCCTTGGGACGTCAACCACCTTACACATCGGGTTTGTTGGAGACTCGATATGAACGCAATCTACCTTGTCAACCGATAGAAATGCTTCCTGAAATTTGTCAAAATCGGAAGTGTCTACATTGACGGTTTTGCATGACACCTTGTCTTTAGGAAGGTCAAAGTCTATCGGATCCACCGTAAAGGTCATCACCGGCTATTATGGTGGGCACGTGGGATGTGTTCGAAAGAACTAAGCCGCGCATGATGGCATCCAACGCAGTCATACCCGAGCTAACAGCGTGCACCTGAGACTCAGGTACGTTGTAGAGTTGACCCAGTTGTCTGTGCAGTAAAGATCTAGTGGGATTCCCCGACCTTGAATAATCGTATGCCTGTTCATCACTCCGCAGATCAACCTTAAAGGTAGTGGACATATAAACCGGCTGTACAGAGGCACCATGCTGATCTCTATGTAGGGAGTTAGACACGACGGAAGTCTTAGGATTCATCTTTGAATATTCTAGTGCTATGCTGTCCACGCTGAGTGATGTATGTTCGATACCAGCAACTCTGCAACCATCTATCCCTTCAATATCTCATCTCTTTAATACTTGTGGTATAACACCGATCGTGAGTGGTTTCTGGGGTTTTCCCAATGATGATTAACTGAATCATCGTCACGTGCCCTTTGACTGTGTACGACGCCACACCGTTCGGTGTTATAACCGTATCATCGGTGTTATAATAGCAGCCTGCTGGCGGCAAATAAAAATGAAGATGTGCGTACAGCGTTATATTTCCCACGATAGCGCCGCACCTGTTCCAGCCGCAGGCTACACGAAAAGCTTACCCTCCCTTTGCCCCTCCTCTGCACCACTTCCATTTGTCATTTTCCCCGGCATCATTAATGACGATAATACTTCCAGATAACTCTTCATAATAGTTTATAGACTTCTCCTGCCGACTATCTCTAGATCTCTTTTCTTGCCTTCGGTATCTTGCTGCGGTAAACACCGCCCCACGTGTCTTCTAGTAAATGCCACAATTTTCTACGGTCATAGACAATAGACAATAGACTTATAACTATTATTACTACTAGTATTAGTATAAGTATTGGTATCTATCGGTATTGGTGGTATTCTTGTTCTGTTCTAGTAATGACGTTTCGATGGATGGATGTTTCCCTGCATCAATTTCGTCTGTGGACACTTTCACGTTTTACCGTTTAATGCAAACTGCCTTTGAGACTCTTGCTTCATCGTAAATACGCATAGGAACCGTCGGCTCTCAATTCCTCCGCAAACCGATCAGTTACCTGGCCAAGCGCTGCAAAAATACAGTTTGCGTACATGTCGTATTACGCATACTTCCTAATCACCCAGTAGCAAAATTCGTAGTTATAAAACAAGCTGCAACTATTTCGTAATGGTGGCAGCGTATGCTTCTTGGAAGCAGCCGTCTCTCTCTGTATACATGTGTTTGTATCGTAACTAGACGTATTACGTGCCTCCGGCCGTTGCTTTGTTTATCGTCCCGAAGCTGGGAGCCGTTTAATTATTTCTGTTATGGGGAACCCATAGAAGACCCGCCCTACTCCACCTTGGCCTCGTTTTAGGAAAGATGGCGCACAAGTTGAGTGAGATTATATATTTCACGCAATAACGGTGACTTTAGACAAAACAGATTTACGCCCGTATATATTTATATACATATATATATATATACATATATATATATGTAGATGTTTATGAAGTTTGTGAGGTTTTGTGTTATTCGGTAAAGCAAATACTCTTCGTAGTCGCAGGTTTTCAACGTTACTACTATTGGATCCTGTTGTGGTCTTAAGTGACGAATTAAATTTGCAATGGAATCAATCGCTCGTATGTCAAACCCATATCAGCTTGGAAGGGTAGAGTCTAATGACACAGCAGTGGGTTCAGGAATTTTAACAATCCTAAATATGAATTTGGTGATGCAACGACGGGAACGAGGACAACGGGAAATGATTTCAATCTGCAGCTGACCAAAGACAACTATAGCCATGATAATTCAGTCAATAATGACCTTACTGGTAATACAATCACTAGCGAAGCAGGCGCAGGCGCAACGAAAGGATCGGGTACGGCTGTTATGACGGCTTTCGAAGATTATTTGGATTTGGATTTAGAAGCTATGCAATTACAACAGCACTTGCAACAGCAGCAGCAGCAACTGCAATTTCAGCAGATGCAACTACATTTGCAACAGCAGCAACAGCAACAGCAACAAGAAGTCCTGCCGATGTTGCCCAAAAGAGACAGTAGTAGGAGGTTGTCCATTTCAGATTACAATGTGGATAATGCTGGATACTACGAATATGAATATTTTGGAAAACCAAGCTTCCAAATGGGTGATTCTTGTAGCAGTAGTAATACTAATGATTATGATGATAGAACTGACCTGAATATCAACGAAAAGAGTAACGACGTAATGAATGAACCATTTACAGATTTAGATTTTAAACTGAGTGCAGGATCGACGACAGCAGCAACTAATAATGATAACCTTATTAATATTAACAATGCCAATTTTTGCAGGATGAAGCTATTATGATGAGTGATGAGGATTGGGGACGCCGAGCGATGAGACGGCGGTTCAAATGGGGACGAATAACGATCTTTTCGGATTTTCCCCAGAGTCAAAGTTTGGAGGTTCCAATGGCGGAGGATTATAATTTGGATGTTGATGTTGATGCACCGCTAATCGAGCCACAGCAACCTCCAAAGAAAAAGTTAAGGACTATTTCAAGTTGAATTTTTCACAAACAGTAATAATAGTAATAATAACAACCATAATAATAATAACAGCAACTGTAATAATAGTAATGGTAATGGAGGTAGCACAGATTTGGTAGTTGGTGATGAACCCGTCTTTAAGAAAAGGTACTTCTGGAACAGAAATCCTATGAAGAGGCGGGCCCGTCAAGATGATCTTCTTGAGGTGGAAGAAGATCATACTTTGGTGAATCCATCTCAACTAGTAACTGGTTCCAATGAGTACGATGACGATGATAGTCACACTGTATCGGAGCCCATAACGCAGTTTGCCGTTTTCGACAATTTGCAGGACAAAGCACTACCTACAACAATGATAGATCCAACACAGACACCGATTACAGCAGTTGATCACGTTGAACCCATGGCGCCGATCGCGGAAACAACTACCGCAGCGGCAGCAGCTGACGGTAATACGAATAACATCAATAGTACTGCTACATCATCACCTCCTCCACTGGTGAGGAAAAGACTGGGATCGATGCCCAAAACACGTGGCCGTAAGCCTTCGCCAATACTCGACGCTACGAAGCATTTTGGCTGTGAGTACTGTGACAGAAGGTTCAAAAGACAAGAACATCTGAAACGTCATGTTCGTTCCTTGCACATGTGCGAGAAACCCTTTGGTTGTCACATATGTGGTAAAAATTTAGCAGAAGCGATAATTTGAATCAGCATATAAAGACACATACACATCAGTAATGTCCTTCAATTAATACCATTCATTCATATTCGTTTGTTAATTCCTTTTTTTATTTTGTCATACAACGGGGATTTCTTCAAATTCATCAGGAATTTCCAATTCCTTTCGCAATTGTTTAGATTCCAGACAGAACCTTTTACAAAGGTATTCTACAAGAATTTCCACGTTATCAGTCGTCTTCTCCAGCTTATCTCTTTTATCACGAATCTCTTGCCGCTTACGTCTGATCTTGTCGTGATCCCACCTTGATTGTGAAACTTGGTTGTACTGCAGTTGGAGAAACTTGAGGTGCTCCTCCAATTCCTTATGTTTGGTCAATTCCTCACACCTCGACAATGTATCCCCGTTCCTGTTTTCGAAATTGGGACTTCTGTCACTAGCAGTGGCAGCATCTAGTTTACTTTTAGTGTCTTCGATAGATGTTTTGGTATCCTGGCACTGCTGAGAAATCTTGTGGCAGCTGTCATAAATTCTCTGCGTAATTTGATTTTAAAACACCAGTAGACATTAATATTGCCGCATTTCTCTACAGACACTATACCGTCCTCGTCAATCATCTGCTGGACCAAATCCTTGACCAACATGGATGAAATCCCACATTTTTAGGTATCAATTTTTCTAATTCTTTCATATTGTAAAGGAAAAATCTTCTTGGAAGAAATTGAGTATCCTTGATTTTTCTCTTCCAGTGTGACAACTTGTTTCTTTGGTGGCTTGACGCGGGTTAGTATACATGCTTGGACGTTTTGCTTCAGACGTAATTGCACTTTTGGGTATACATACCATCTATATTGTATGTGTTCTGGCTCTTACAATATTTAGGTATTTAGCAATGTACTATACTATGATGTTCCTCCTCTCTTATAAAGGTCTCCCTCTCTTTGCTTTCCCCTTTATACCCAAAATAACCGCCAATGGATCAGAAAAATTCGATTAGCTCGCAATAGCCGCCCACGCCAAATGGGGCGCGGCTCGTAAAATAACATTCTAGCGGTTGAAACCCGGCTTCTATATCATTTGAAACGAAAATAAGAAGAACCAAGATGGAAGAAAAAGAACCGAGAGAAGGAAATAATGTGAGGGACCCTAGGTGGTCGCCGCAGTACTGCTATTGCTAGTAATAGAAGCTTATATGGAGATAATTGAACATTCATGTTTATAAGAAATATTTTTTGACAAACAAGGGCCTAGTAATCAAAGTAAACAAAAGTAAGTTGTATTAAACGATTACAGACGTAAGCTCAGCATCTAAACGAATCCCATTAATCATTTCGGCATAGTCTGTTTAACATTGTTTCCCCGTTACCGTTTCGTATCCAGTTCATTTCCATCATTTTTAAAGGGTGTCCTATAATACTAAACGTTTAACAAAATTGAGCATTGAACTATTTCTTCAGTGCATATCAGAGAATATAGTTCTGAGTCAAGATGTCAAGATCAAGATCAAGATCAATTAAAGTCAGTGCAGCTACTGAGAATGAACTCAAACGTATTGTAAGTTCGCCAGAGAATGCAAATAAGTGTGGGGAGTGCCGTGCTTCGTATCCAACGTGGTGTTCGGTCAATTTAGGCGTTATGCTATGCGGTAGATGTGCTAGTGTCCATAGAAAGCTATTAGCATTCAGAGACGAAGGTGTTTATTCACATGTTAAATCTCTGTCAATGGATCGATGGAGTTCCGCTGAAATCGATGATTTGGCACATAGCGGAGGTAATAAACGTAATAACAAAGTCTGGAATGCTAAAGGTGTCCCTTTCCCTTTGACGCGGACGAAGACAAATCAATGGTGGAACAATTCATTAGAGACAAATATATTTTGCGAAGTTTAGATTTGATCCGGTAGATCCCCATGAGTACGGCAGCAATGGTGTGGGTTATATGCCCGAAGGAATTAGGCCAAGAAGTCGCAGTAGGAACAGTTCAAGTAGCATAGGGACCTTGTCATCGGCAGGCAGGATAAGGAGTAGAAGTGTCGGTGGGTCTGGATATGGTTCACCAATGGAGAGCACAACCAGAATGACGAATAGGAAAGCCAGAGATTACGAATTGAGTAGGTATGCAAGAGAATTGAGGATTTTAAGGGACAGAGGTTATCCAAGTATCGATAACAATTCAGAGGCCTTAAGTATGGCCAAAGGTGATGTGTCACGTGCCATTGCCATCCTTGACAGAAATCTACCATCGCTTACGGGTAAAACAGAAGTAGCAGTAGTATTGGCGGTTATGGAAGTGATGATTACGGCAGGAGATCAAGTGGATTGGCGCCACCTCCATTCCAGTCACCAGCAACAAGAACTGCATCTGCGTCTGCAGTTGACACTCTACCTCGCGCGGATGCACAAGACGGACTTACAGCGCATCTGACAGAGCCAAAACCAAATTTACCACGTAGAAGGGCAACAACCACTGGCCCGCAACCTGCTATATTCGACGGTACTGATGGAAGTGGTGACTTGTTATTGGCAAGTCTAACAGGTGCTGCATCACAACCTCAACCGGCCATTTTGATGGTACCACGGGCATGTCAGGTTCATCTTCAGGTATCTTTGATGGCAACACTGGTGTTTCCGTACAGCAATTCTTAGACCCTGCAACAGGAATCATTTATGTGGACCAAAACGAAATGACATTTGCTCAACAACAGCAACAACAACAGCGTGCACAACAGGAACAACAGGAACAGTTACAACGACAAGCGCAACAGGCACAACAGGCACAACAGGCACAACAAGCACAACAAGAACAATTACAACATCAAATGCTCCAGCAGCAGCGACAACAAGAGCAGTTACAACAGCAGATGTTGCAGCAGCAGATGTATTTACAACAACAACAGACAAGTCAACCGCAGGTGGATAAAACGCCTTAATGTCGCTTTACCAGCATCCCGAAATGTACTCCACCCCAGTTGAAATAAGAGAGGACCACCCTCAGTACAATCAAATTATGCAAATGCAACAACAACAGCAACAACAGCAACAACAGTTGATGCAAATGCAAATGGCTCAGGGTCAACAGCAGTACCCGATGTACCAGGGCTACTGGGGCTGAGGAAAAAGCAGCAAAAGAAGGTTATATATCAACCTGCCTACAAAATTCGAAAGCTGGTCTACATGAAAGATTTGAACCAGTGGTATGGTGACGTTATGACTCATCTGTATAGGAACTAACCATCGATATCTACTAGTGCCGTTATTACCATTATCTTTATGCTCCCCCCCCTGCCCAAGAATTGATTTACGCTCCGGATGCTTTCATACGAAATGCTACTTTCGTGTGCAATGATTCTCGGGGTTTGTCTCCAATGACTATTTTGAGGGAGGGTGTTGAGCCAAATGTGAGTAATCCTCATCGGTAAATACTTAAAACCATAATATATATAGAGAACCCTTTTCTCTGGTATCAACACATCGATATAAACAACTCCTGGTACTTTGTGTATTCCAGTCAATCAATACAGACAAATAGAATAACAATCAATTATCTAAGGATAGAGGACACGCTCTTTTTTGTATTTGACTCAAAGAAACGATTTGTAGTGGTGGTAAGGCTACTATCCTACACTACTGATTTGTTTTCCATATCTTTATGAGTGGGTCTTTAGACTAAACTTCGTGTGTTGACCTATAGAACCCTTCTCAGTTTGGTAACTTTATCCTTCCGTCTAAAACGCATAACGCATTTAAAGAGAGGCGCAGATCGACATCGGACATCGATATTGGCAATTAACTAATAAAACAAGATTAAAATGTCAGAAAAGAAACCTATGACAATTGTAAATGGTGAATATACCATGGAGAAAGAGATCGGTAGAGGATCTTTGCCATGGTCTTCAAAGGGTATCGTAGCAGCGATAAGTATGAGCACATTGCCATCAAAGCGGTATCCAGATCAAAATTGAAAAATAAAAATTACTGGAAAATCTAGAGATTGAAATAGCTATTTTGAAAAATCAAACACCCCATATTGTGGGTCTCATGGATTGTGAAAGAACGGCGACGGATTTTTTCTTGTGATGGAATACTGCGCACTAGGTGACTTGACGTTTCTAATAAGGAAACGGAAAGAGCTTACGGAGAATCATCCATTACTAAAATCTGTGTTTGAGAAATATCCGCCACCGAGTCCGAACCATAATGGATTACATCGTGCGTTTATCTTAAACTATTTACAGCAATTGGCGTCAGCTCTCAGGTTTCTAAGGACAAAGAATTTAGTTCATAGAGACATTAAGCCGCAGAATTTGCTTTTAGCTACACCATTAGTGGGGTATCATGATGCTCAGAGCTTTCATGAAAGTGGATTTGTTGGTATTTACAATTTACCAATTTTAAAATTGCGGATTTTGGATTTGCTAGATTTTTACCAAACACTTCATTAGCTGAAACTCTGTGTGGTAGCCCCTTATACATGGCTCCTGAAATTTTAAACTATCAAAAATATAATGCCAAAGCTGATTTATGGTCTGTAGGGGCCGTTCTCTATGAAATGTGTTGTGGGAAACCTCCGTTCAAAGCATCTAACCATTTAGAGCTTTACAAGAAAATTAAAAGGGCCAACGATGTAATTACCTTTCCAAGCCAATGTGAGGTAGAACAAGAACTCAAAGACTTAATATGTGGGCTGTTAACATTCGATCCTGCGAATAGAATGGGATTTGCAGAATTTTTGAAAATAAATTGGTCGCAGAGGATTTATCACCATACGAAATGGACGAAGCGGTACCAGAGCTTGAGACTAAGTCTAAGGATGTCGTGGAAAGTAATATGTTCATCTCTGAATATTTGACTAAACCTGCTACAAAAACAATCGAATGGTACCGTGCCTGCAGTTAAACAAGATTTGAAACCCTTGACTTCTCATGACGCACAACAGCGGCAATTAGAAACTACTGCAGGACCTCCCGACGCTAACAACGATGGCACTGGTGATAATAGTAATAACAACAATACCCTTACAAACCCAGGCCGTACCGGTAGAGGAAATCCATCGTTGGGTAGAGCGAAGAAGATTGGCTCTTCCGGTTCTGGATCAGATCTAATGTTAGAAAAGGAGTACGTCGTTGTGGAGAAAAGACGGTGGAGGTTAATGCATTGGCAGATGAATTCGCCCAGGCAGGACCGGGACCGGCCATCTTGCAACAACAACAGCAACAACAGCAGTTACCTTACAGCAGACAAAGTACACCAGCGTCACAGAGACAAAAATTTATCAGATGGGTCATCACCTATAACCCATTTAGGAACACAACCACAGCAACAGGCGTTCCTTACTGGTCGTACCGCACGTACATCCAATTCAAGTGGTGGTAGTAATTCTCGTAGAGCTTCATTAGTGGATCGCAGGCTTTCTTTAACGTCATTGAATCCTTCGAGTGCTCTTTCCAGAGCTTTAGGTATCGCTTCTACAAGGTTGTTTGGTACAACACCAACAAATCAACACCAGCAGCAACAATCTTCTAATTCATCTTCTCCGAACTATAGGTCCTCTTTGTTGAATCCTAAAATTTTCCAAGATTTAACAGAAAACATCATATTACGTGTGGATCACCTGCAGGGTCAGTTACCTCAAAAATGGATGGGAACAATGTTATATTGTGGTTAGAAACCTTGTCAGCAAAGGCATTTGTTGTTTTCTCATATGCTGAAGTGAAATTCTCACAAATCGTTCCCTTACCAAAGGTTCTAAGGACCACCATTTTGAAAAAGGTTGAGTAATAGTAGCTGTGCTATCGAGGAGGAAGATGATGAAGAACCTGATTTTCTTGCTAAACAGGGATTTCGTAATAGAAGTTCATCCACCACTAGTTCGGTATTAAACGATTTGCCAGCCAACGAGATGCTTAAACTATGCACAGAAGCAGTCATTTTATACATGAAGGCATTATCGATTTTGGCGAAAGCAATACAAATTACCTCTAATTGGTGGTACGAATCTCAGGATAAAGTATACTCATTGAGGCTTAACCTTTTGGTGCAATGGATTCGTGAAAAGTTTAACGAAAGTTTGGAAAAGGCAGATTTCTTGAGGATAAAGATCAATGAATTGAAGACAACACATGCAAGTGATCGAACACTAATGAGACCAGAAGGTGCTAAAGAAATTTTGGATACGAATGAGAATCTTGAACAAGATAAGGAGATCCACTACGGGTTGATGACACTGGCAATGAAGAACCCGTATATTTGGAGAAAATGCTTTATGATAGATCTTTAGAAATTTCAAAAGCTGCTGCCAAATTGGAAATTCAAGGTGAACATTTGAATAACTGTGAATTGGCCTATGCAACGTCACTATGGATGTTAAAGACTCTGTTAGATGAGACCTCGGATGAATACCTATATAACGAGCAGGATATCGTTACTACAGGGATTTTGGACGAACAAGATAAGAAGATTATCAAGAAATATATCGATAGTATTGCTAACCGTTTGAAAGCATTGAGGCATAAGATGAATCACGGATGAGTTATGTGAAGTTTTGTTTTATTCAATTTACAATTTGGTGGAGCTATTCATTGTATGATATTATTAGATCATCTCTTCTTACTTATTTTTTCACTGTTATCATTATTCACTTCGATTTAATTCAACATATTGCATTTATTTTTTTTTTTTTTTCTCTTTATTTTCCAGGAGTCATTGAGGCTTCTTCTGGGATTTGGGTTTAAATTTAATTTTCATGTTCAATATCAGGTATAAGGATTTATATAAGGATTTATAGGGTAGGTAGGTAAATGGATTAAATGGTTTGATTTTAAATGTTTGTTTTTGTTTTAATATTCTTTTGGTTTCAGTAGTAGTTTTTTCAAATGAGTTTGATGCAGCTTTCACATAGACGATCCGCGAAACTAAATAATTTTATGTTTAGTTGCTTAAAACAAGTTAAATTCATTAAAATTTATTAATGTTATACACAGAGTAAACATGGTTTCGATATGATTTCCAAGCTATCAGTACTCAAAGACCGCTCAAAAAGGAAGTTGTGAGTAGAACATTAAATGAAAATCTTTGTACGTAGAAACCACAAAATGTACATCACATCCTCATTTATTCTTCTTATTGCGAAGTTCCCCACAGCAATTGATCTCGATCTAGTTTGACGATCAGATGAATCGTAAGATCTTCCTGCCTGTCGTGGAATTCTTTCCCCAAAACTAAATTTGCTTAATTTCGCAGAAAGATCCTCCTGCTCATGACTCTTTGAACAAGAAGGTAATGGAGCATCAGCGGTAACCCCCACTTCTTCAGAATCGTTTGTAGAGATAAATGGCACCGATGGTCTACGGCTTGATCCAGCTGAAGTTATTAATACATTTTTCAAAAGGCTCTTAGAATTGTCTTGATGACCTGGACGCTTCCCTGACACTAATAAAGTATCTATATTGGAAGTTTGTGTCGTAGGCTTACTGAGGGTTTGTGGTATTCTCAACGACTCTTTTCCATTAAATGGGTTAGAGTACTGGATAATTCCTAAAGACGGCGTTACAGCCTGACCGGAAGACAAACCACCAGAAGTCTTATTCCGACCCACTAGTGTTGTTTCATCACTATCGTTGCCAGCTGCTGAAATAGTACTTTCACTTCCTCCGATATCATTTATTCCAATTGGTGTTGGGAACGCAATACGATCTTGTGTATTACCTTGAGGCTGGAAAACTGGATACCTCAAACTACTTCTTCTGGAACTAGCTCCACTACTTCCCGAATTATGCATGGACAACCGACGGTGATTGTGACCACCTCTATCCATATCTAGGAACAACTCGCTATCATCTTTCTTCGTATCTGAATTAATCTTTTTCCTACGTGATGCTGGATCCAAAATAACCTAACTGGCTCAACACCCGCACTAGTATCTCTTAAGGAAACTACACTAGGATTCGCAGAATCAAGAGCAAATTCAAATGGTAGAGATTCGGTATTACTAGATTGCGACCCTTCCTCTTCTACATCGGATGAGCAGTCTGAGCTACATTCACTTGAAATATCAGAGGATTGACTGGAATCCCCGTTCCCACTATTAAGACCACTAAAAAGTTACCGCGACGGACCTGAAAATTTCTTTGCCTTTCTCCAGGTTTCGTGAACTCAGTTGGGATAGGACTAATAAACGTTTTCGCATCCTTTTCACAGAAAAATTTGCTGCTGCATCTCTAGCACCAGTAATACTGGATCTCCTTCCACCACTATCAACATTGGAAATTCCGTCATATTGTGGATTTCGTAATCTTTGGCCAAATTTACTCACTGGTGTTCTCTCACTAAGCTGTC
This sequence comes from Zygosaccharomyces sapae, assembly GCA_900465325.1. NCBI lineage: Eukaryota > Fungi > Ascomycota > Saccharomycetes > Saccharomycetales > Saccharomycetaceae > Zygosaccharomyces > Zygosaccharomyces sapae. The sequence goes on along the minus strand of UEGL01000051.1, from coordinate 99,923 downwards.
CTGATCCAGAACTAATTTTGTTAACGTTATTTGGATATCGATCGCTTCCCCTCGATTGCATGCCACTTACTAAATTCGTGGGTGTCGGTGAATTTTGTAGTAACGGATTTGCATTAGCGTTACTATTGGTTCTGCTGCTGCTTCGATAAGATGGTTGGTAAGCTCCAAGGGCAGGTGGTCTTGCAAAATTGTTGGAGAAGCCGGCTTCACATTTGCATTGGTACCAACCTTACTCATCGCATAATTGTCGATGTAAAACTGTCTAAAGATGCAAATGAAGAGTTTATGGGTAGATTTACCACAGTATCAGCATTATGCTTACGATCGAAATCTTGTAATTCCCTTTCGAGCATCTCTCTTTGAGAAGGTTCCTGGAATCTATCATTATCGATATCATGGTCATTACGGTCATTATCATTACACATGCTATATCCTTCTTTGAAAATAGAAGGACTTACACTTGTTGCAGATTTATTATTATCCTCATCATCATTTCTGGTTGGGGACCCATTACTCGTATTATTACAATTAGTCATTACTGAACCTTCGCTAACGATAAAACTCGTATTACAGGGAGCGCAACCAACATTTTCTACCTTCAATCTATCTGGCACATTTAAAGTTAATTCTTCCACATCAGGTTGTTCAGATCCTTCTCTCTTCCTCTTATGGTAATAGTTGAGAGCTGCTTCCTTAATTTTTTACCGACTCCTAAGACTGCATCATTGAGTTCTTTCTTAGAAACAGAGATCTGTTTGAAATGTTGTACGTTGTTGCGCTGAAATTCTTCCCGTTCTGCTTCTTTGAAGGCTTCGAATTCTTCACCGTAATCAGGCATGTGGCGGAAATCCCAAAGCAAAATTCATGGTTCTTAATCTCTTGGATTCCAATACGGTCCAATGGATTTTTTCAACAATCGAGTTAACAGATCAACTGCCAATTCATACTCCTCCTCGGATGAGACATGGGAAACATTATTACTACTCAGATCGTGGAAACTAGGACATTTCAATGGCTGATTGACAATTCTTTCGAAAAGCTCTAATTCGTAATCGGAAATGAATGGTAACATTCCAAAAGTAAACAGTATAGAGTCACACCCAATGCCCAAATGTCAATCATAAATGAGACACTAGAACCTTTGAACAAATCTCTTCTATCAATGCTAAATTTTTCAAATGCATCTTCACCAAGGCAAATCTCAGGTGCGAAAAGCTGGTGTACCTGCTGTCTTAGCTAATTCTAATTCATCAGGTGTTTCCACATTGGCGTCGCCATTTGGATCTCTTGCTGCCAAAGAGACACCAAAATCAGATATCTTAACAGTCCCATCTTCTGCCATCAATAAATTTGCAGGTTTAATGTCTCTATGAATGACGCCTTGGTAATGCAGATATTCTAATCCAAGGACGACACCTCTTATAATCTTTCTTGCCCTTTGGAAATTTAGTAGCGGTGGCCCCTGGCTTCTGTCTCTAAAACGTCGCCCGGACACCATTTAACTTCACCTCTGGAACAATACTCCAGCACCAAATAAATTTTCCTTGATTTTAAATCATCTAGAACTTCCACTAATCTAACGACATGTTTATAATGGCATTTCTTCATGATGGCAATTTCTCTACGTATTTTTTCGTTTTGCGTTAAGCTGTTCTTTTTATCAAACACTAAAACCTTCTACCTTTTTTCTCATGTCTATCAACAATTTTAATCGCTACTAACTGACCTGTTACTAACTCTCTTGCTAACTTAACTTTACCATGTTGCCCATGGCCTAGTTCTTGAACCAATTCATAGGTATTGAGTATTTTACGTTTGGAAACGGGGTCATATTTTAATGAAATCTCATTAGTTTCTTTCACCTTACCAGGCAATCCCAAACTATGAGGCGAGTTAATATGCTCTTGATGATGAGGATGGTTCAACTGCCGTACTCTCTGCTTTTCTAGCAGTAAATCTAGAGATTCCATTGAAGACGAACCATCTTCACCGTTCTGATAGAGATATGGAATGGAGGAACGCCTCCGAGAGCTTTTAGTAGATAGAGAACTCCCATTACTTATGTTTTGACTAAGGGCTAAACGCAAATCAGGTGGAACATCAATTTCTTCAACTAAATCTCGCGGGTAATGGTTCATGTTCTCACAATGCAAATGAAAGGGGATTTAAAGTAATTAAAAGAAGTTTAACAGGAAAATGAAACCAAACGATGACGATAAAATATCAACTTAGAGAACGAAAAACGGCAATTAAAATAAAAGATTTTGTATGTCAAATAAAATTGGGGTCTTTCCCCACAATTGAAATCCAATAATGTGGGATATCCTCCTTCGTGTCGTATAAATACTCAACACAGGTGGGTTTCTTGTTATTATTATTGATAATATCCTCAATTTGGAGAAAGAAACTCGATAGATACAGTATGATGAACTCCTTACCTAGGAGATTCAGAATTTCTTTCAGCCAAATTGACGACAAAGTGTAATCAGGACTGATTTCCACCAGTTACAAATGGGGTACCCTGTGGCTCAATATCTATTGTGGTTTGATGTGTTTACTATATGATATTTCAAGGGAGGCAAGGTTTTCAGTGCCGGTTTAACGCTTAAAGAACTTTCTTGATGGTTATAGAAACGGTAGGGTAACCTCCGTGCTATACGAGGGAACAATACATAAGAGATCTGTGCGCTATGGTGTGCGCTCCTGGGACCATCGTGATAGGCTCTTAGCACATCGGGAAGGATTTTCTAAATTTGACTATGCTTTTGTCCAGTTTAGTACCCCTTTGGAACTCGATCTGGCATGTTGCGACGAAACGAAGGAAACTGGCGTGTCTATGAGACGGTTGTCATGAAATCAGACTATTGATCAGCCTTTAGGTACACTCGGGAATGCAAACTTTGTTTCCAATTCTTGCGGATCTGTATTTGTGTAGTTTTCATCCTCAATTCGTTTTGCTCCTTCCATTTACTCTCCAACTGTTTCCTCTGGATCCTTGAATCGAAAACTATACGGCTCAATTGGTACTTTCGATTCTGTCGCTGTAATCTACTTACAAGATCCAGTTGCTCATCGTACTGCCTTTGTAATTCCTGTCTTTGATCTTTTCGTTAGCCGTCTTGTCACCGTTACCATCGCCATCCTTCTCTTTTTGTCCTTCCTTAAAAGCTTGGTGACCCAGCCGTCCAGACCACCACCACTGTTTACCACTGCTGGTGGTTTCAATGCCTTTAATTTAGTCAATGCGTCTTGGTATTCCTTGCTGTACAAAGGTGTAACGAATTGGGGTTGTCCTGCAAGTGTATATCACATGTGTAAAACCAGTCGACACCACTGTAAAGAACTGTCGTTGTAGGTTTGTGGCAAACCATGCACGGCTGCATGTCTTTGATACCCACTTTCCTGGCGGTATATTCGTTTTTCATCTTGAACCCCTTCGAGCGATTGTTACATAGTGAGATGCTTTATCTTGTTCGATTTACTCACAATCCGAATCTTATATTAAATACAATACAATATAAATACAATGCGATAAAATCATTACAGCTTCCTCTTTGCCTTTTCCCAGACATTACGTGATCTTTTGGAGCCTCTCGAAGTGCTATCCTCCAGTTTACGCTTGTTGCCAAAGATGCTAAAATCTTCACCACCGATCATGTTAACTTGGTTCATCCTTTCTTTTCTCTTTTGGTTACGCTTGTCGGTCTTTGACGTAGCTTTTACTCTTGTGAAATTCTCTTCTTCGTATCTTTCCACTTCACGGTCCTTTTCAGCATCTCTCAATGATTTGACACCACCCTTACCATGGTTCAAAATGTTGGCACCAACTGAAGATTCCCATTCTGGTCTCTCTGATTCTTCTCTCAAATATTCGTCCATTGCCTGCATACGAACTCTATTGCTACGATCCTTGTGCTCCTTAGAGTTGAACCTGTCATCCACAGGTAACGTAGAGCTAATCTTGGGTGGTTGATAAACCGCAGATTCATCCTTCTCTTCATCTTCGTCTTCCTTCTTGGACACACCAAACGTACGAGGTCTCTGAGCCATTTCATCGTCACTTGAATCTGAGTCATCATCCTCACGGCGCTCACCTTGCGCTTCAGCTCTTTCTGTGCATCTGCAAACTCCTTTTCCATCCTCATATGGGCTCTTACCAGTTTATCCAATTGGTAAGATAGCTTCTTTCCAACGGTTTAACACCTCTTTCCAAGACAATCCTATGTTCGATACTTTTCTCTCTACCGGAATCTGCCGTCGAATCCCCACTCAACTTCTCACCAATAACCATTGTCAGCGCATTAATGTATGCTAACATGCTTGCACTCTTCAAAGACAGAAGTGAGACTTTGTCGTTACTGGCCACAGAACTGGACTCATATTGTTCCTTAAGCTTCGAAATAGAACTCGAAGTCTCTTGCAAAGACCCAACAATACTTTTGAGCACTTGATCCAACTCAGACATGCCTTAATCCCTCGAGGTTTTCTCGCTTTGTATTTTGCAGTGCATTAAAGCTCATCCCATCTCACCTCATCTCATCTCATCTCATCGCATTTTTTTCACGTAGTGAAAATTTGATCAAAAAACTTCAATGAGATGAGCTTTCGACACTTCTACACACTACAAGATAGAAGAGTAAGCCAGCCAAATCTCAACCCATCATGCCTCAAAACGAATATATTGAGCAGCATATAAAACAACATGGTCGCAGGCTCGACTACGAAGAGCGTAAGCGTAAGAAGGAGGCAAGAGAAGTTCATAAAGTTGCAGAAAGAGCCCAAGAATTGAAGGGCTGGAGAGGTAAGCAATATGCTAAGAAACGTTATGCTGAGAAGGTCGCCATGAAGAAACGTATCAAGGCTCACGAACAATCGAAGGTTAAAGGTGAATCCAAACCTATTGACACCGGTGAAGCACTACCTGCATATCTGTTGGACAGAGAAGAGACAAATCAAGCAAAGGCTATCTCTTCATCAATCAAACAGAAGCGTTTGGAGAAGGCCGACAAGTTTTCCGTGCCCTTGCCTAAAGTGCGTGGTATCAGTGAGGAAGAAATGTTCAAGGCTGTGAAAACTGGTAAGTCCAAATCCAAATCTTGGAAGAGAATGATCACCAAGCCAACTTTCGTCGGTGAAGGATTCACTCGTCGTCCAGTCAAGATGGAAAGAATTATCAGACCAACCGCACTACGTCAGAAGAAGGCAAACGTGACCCACCCTGAATTGAAGGTCACGGTTTTCCTTCCTATCTTATCTGTCAAGAAGAATCCTCAAAATCCTATGTACACACAATTAGGTGTTCTAACCAAGGGTACAATAATCGAGGTTAACGTTTCTGAATTGGGTATGGTTACGTCTGGTGGTAAAGTCGTCTGGGGTAAGTACGCCCAGATTACCAACGAACCGGACAGAGACGGCTGCGTGAATGCCGTCCTACTGGTGTAACGTATGAATAGCGAAACATAGAAATTGTATATTATTATAGTATGGGTTTTCTCTCTCGTGATGTACGGGCGTAGACTTCAACACTTTCCTCTTTGTCCATTTTCCCCAACTCCGTCCCCGGCAGCCCGGAATTGGCAGAACTCGAGATCATTTTGAAACACATTGGGATAGAGGCAGAGAAAGAGGGCTTAAACCCTAAACCGAAGAGCGAAAAAAAAGAGACTCAAATCACTCGTTCTAGACTAGTATACCACAACCCGCCGCGCGACAAGACTTTTGCCGCAATTAACTCCCATTACGGTATGATTGCTGCCGTTGTATGGATCACACTAATTAATAGATCATCCTTCACCACTAATTAATTGCTTGATCAGCTGCTACTTAGAGGGGACAAACACCCAACGCACTTTGTCAACCCCTCAGGTCGTTTGCTCCATACAGTAAACTGTACGCGAAAATCGGCCAGCCATAATATCTCATACAGCGCACCCTATGTACTTCACATTTCTGATGATGACAAGACGACAGTGCTAGTCCCTGTGACACATGTTATAGCGCTAATTATTATACCCACTAGAATGTGGATCCACATTGATACTCTACGACTACGATCGCTAATCCCCATACTCAAAGAAACCCTCAACAATAGAGTAGCATCTTGCATTATTACTATATAAAAATTTTCTCCTACCAAGGCTTTTTTCCATCGCTAAAACAGTGAAGCAATTGTATCCTGACAAGAAGTAATTGAAACAGTCTCAACAATTGCCGTTAAAAGAAGCCATCGGAAACTTGTCTTTTCGTTACTTTTCAAATGCAGTTACGGCTTAAAAAGTCACATAAGTTGTTTCTATAAGAGTTCTTATTCATTAATACTCGATCGGTGAATCTTGGGACCTCCGAGCAAAGAGCCGGTAGTAGTAATTTTAAAAAAGCTTAAAACGGATCAAACAAGGCTGGTGTACGGTTACTAAGAGAAATATAACGAAATCAATACTACCCTTTTCAATCAGCGCTCCCTGATCCAATTGTAACTTTCTTGTATTGTCAACTTGTCCCTAGGGTAAGTAAGAGGAACAAGTGGAAGAGAGAAAGAGAGTAAGAGGGTATTTCGACACAATTGTCATAGTTGCAAGCACACACTGTCCCTTCTTTACTCACGCATACAATTCGACTCTGTATAACCAACAAGGCAAGACAAGAAGGAGAGAGGTAGAGAGAAACGGAACGAGAAGAGAACTTCTATACTCTCACACACTACACTCGTACTACACAAGTATACTGTTAGACTGCTATACACAAGGAGAAGAAAGGCAAAACAAAGCAAAGAAGTAGGAAAAAATTATTGGTTGTTATTTGTCCCATTGAATACTTCGGAAAAGTACCCTACATCTAACACTAGTGCTACTACTAAGCTAGATCAAGCTAACCTGTGCATGTTAAAACGACTGACAGGCCAGTATACCCTTTGCAGCTACGTAAAACAACGTCAACGACGACTGGAAACACTGCAATAATAGCAATCCTCACTGACTAATGTCCTATCACCATCAACCGCAGTTATCTGTCAACTCAATACAAAGTTTAGTTGAGCCTGTAACACCACCGCCATTGGGTCAAATGAGTAACAAGAAAACCACACAAAGACCCAGTCGTTGGACCTGTCCGAGTTTAACCAGTTCATGCAGCATCAGTCTCCCATGATGATGGTCAAGACTTTCTCTCCTCCTGAATATCAAGTTCAGACTCAAGCTCAACAGCACCCTCACCAGGGAGCTTCTCAGGGTACCCTGCCTCTGATCAGTGAGTTTGACGTTGGATTTGATCCCTCGGTGTCTGCGAATGGGTCTGCTGCTTCCATATCTGCAGTGGCACCACCTCCTACGGGGTGCCAGCAGCACCATCGGCGTCGATGCCTTCTGTTAATACTAGTTCCTCCACTAGTAGTTCCTTGAGGGCTGGCATTGGAACGGAAGCCATGGAAATCACTTCAGCACCATTGGAAGAATTGGATTACGTGAAATTGGCAACAGATCAGTTTGGTTGTAGATTTTGCAAAGAAGTTGGAGTCCCCACTGAATCAAATCTGGCTAGAGATTTGATGTATGAACAGATCAAGGGGTGCTTTTGGATCTAATTCTCGATTCCTTTGGGAACTATTTGATTCAAAAACTGTGTGAATATCTGACTCTGGATCAAAAGACATTTCTGATCCAATTGATCTATCCACATGTGTTCCAAATTTCGATTAATCAGTACGGTACGAGGTCCTTACAGAAGATCATCGATACTGTGGATAACGAGTCTCAAATCGATCTGATTACAAAGGGGTTCTCTCAAGAGCATACGTCCATCGAACAAGTGGTTACGTTGATTAACGACCTTAACGGGAACCACGTGATCCAGAAATGCATCTTCAAGTTCCCACCGTCCAAATTCGATTTTATCATTGATGCCATTGTGGAACAGAACAATATCATTACGATCTCTACCCATAAGCACGGTTGTTGTGTTTTACAAAAGTTGTTGAGCGTTTGTACTTTACAACAGATCTTCAAAATCTCTGTCAAAATCGTCCAATTTTTACCAGGGTTGATCAATGATCAATTCGGTAATTATATCATTCAATTCCTATTAGACATTAAAGAATTGGACTTTTACCTTTTGGCTGAAATATTTAACAGGTTATCAAATGAATTATGTCAGTTGTCATGCTTAAAGTTCTCCTCAAATGTTGTGGAGAAGTTTATCAAAAGTTATTTGGGATTGTGATGGACTCTGTTCCCAGGGGCCAAGAAAATTTAGTTCCTGAACCCAACGATGACGTCGTTACTGCGGCAATGGGGATTCTTTTAACTATTATCGATATCTTTACGGTTAATTTGAATGTTTTGATCAGAGACAATTTTGGGAATTATGCATTGCAAACTTTGCTGGATGTTAAAAATTACGGATCTATCTTGGAATATCCCGGTAACTCATTCGTTTTAAAATCTGTCAAGTTGTTGAATTTTAGTCATGATTTCACCACAAAGATTGGAAATTTAGTCATTTTGACTAAAGAATTTTTACCAAGCATCAAGACTACATCGTACGCTAAAAGATCAAATTGAAGGTCAAGGCATATGCAGAACTAACTGGAATTGCATTCGCAGATTTATCTCCAAAGAAGAATTCTGGTAGTGGTAACTTCAACCATAGCAATAACAATAACAACAACGGTAACCATTTCAATAATCATCGTAATCATGGTAACGGCAACAACAACAATAAGTTCAATCACCATAAGAATGACGTTAATCTTAATGCTAGTGGTGCTGGTGGTGCCTATCCAAAACATGCTCGTCATTTTTCACTACCTGCCAATGCCTTCCATAGAAGAAATTCTAGTTCCGTTTCTTCGTTTGGTGTTTTACCTCATACCCAGAATTTACAATTGCCACAAACTTCCATGAGTGGTTCTAATGGGATCTATGGACACAACCAATTTTAGCGCCCCAACTGCTACCACATCCAGTTCTGCAGCGGCAGCGGCAGCGGCAGCGGCGGCAAGCAATGGAAACTTTCCACCAGCTGCGCCAGCTCAATTTGTGCCCCTACTGCTACTCAGATACCCTCCTCGCAAAAGCCATTTATCTCCGCGCCTTTACCTAAACCTAATTCTAACCCAAATCTTCAAGGATTACAAGGGCCTGCTGGCATGCCGTTTGCCAATGACATGGGGAGTAGTGCTAACAGTTCTGGTTCTAGTTTATTCAATAACACAATGAATGATCCATTTTGGGTAAAACTTTGCATTCGCAAGTGGTTCTCAGTCCAGTTTATGTGAACCAAGTTTTGCACAACAGAGGGTAGTGAGTAACCCTTTTCCATTACAGGTTCCACAACAGCCACCAATTCAACAAGCTCAATTTATGAATAATTACGTGCCCATCAGAGCTGTTGACGGTGGCATGTATATGGGTGCTAATGGTTCGAGTACAAATGATTTCATTAACTCTAGCAATGACTTCAACATTGGCTTCCGGTGATTGAAGTTGCTGAGTGAAAATGCTAGGATCCTCTTACTATTTTTTTGACGTATATTTACGATTATTGCACCATACTATATGAAGAGAAGCAAAGATAAGAGCTTAAAAAGATAAAGCCGAAAAAAAAGCCAAACAAACTACCAAACAGCAAATCATACCAAGAGAATAGTTGTACCATTTTGAAAGGTGTTGTTACGATTGAAGCCAAACATCATGGCGTTGTTATTATAAATTATAGAAAATCCTACAAAAACTGATCATTGAAAACAATTGACTGTTTAACATTTTACACTGAGGAATACGAATGATAAAAATCAAATAAAAAAATAACTATAAGACCTCCAAAAAAGATAAAAGGAGCATTGTTTGGGGTACATATTCAAAGAAATGCGGAAGTTTCTAGACGTATCTGAATCGCTACGACCCCTCAATTGCAGCATCATTATGATAATGATTACTATTATCATTGCTATTGTTACTATTATTTTGTTTTCTCCCTTCCTTTAATTTCTCGTCAGCCTTCGTTTTATCTCTTAACGTTTCATTCCTTTAACGATTATCCATTCATTGATTTTATTCCACTCTTTTGTTCAATATATTTTTTAAAAGGCATTACATTCACTATCTTACGTGTGATCTCGATTTTATTTTATCTTATTTTACAGAATTTATTATTTGGCTGCGGAGAACCTTGCATCATTCGCTTGTAAGGATTCTGGTGTATTTTATGGGTTATTTTATTCACTCCTGGAAAGTTACCTTTATGCTTTTGGCGGCTTTTGGTCATGTCCACGTCGACTTTTCCAATGTGAAGACAATTAAGATGAACAAACGATAAAAAAGTTGCATGCAAATAAAAACACAGCGGAGTTGTACTAAGAAAAGAAAAAGATTGCATACAAATAGTTATCCCGATTTTATTTGTAAGGATTAAGTTTTATTCCTTTTACTTATTATTTTTTACTTTTGGATATTGTTCCATCTCCGCACTTATTATAAACTAGTATTATAGTATCTATTGTTATTATATTTTTATGGCGGATAAGCGCCAACCTTCTTACAGGATAAAGGAAGCACCAACAATTTGCTGACTTTATCGTACTTTGTAAAGTTGCTTAATATTTAAAGATTACTTCAAGCATCCATGCAAACATCCATTTAATCCAAAATTATCGTACACAAATTACAATTAACATCAAATAGTTACGAAACAACCGCAAACCTACAAGCTTGTTGAAAGAACAGAAGATGTTACGCCATTATCTCTAGATTCTAATTCCACCGCAACGAAAAGTCGTAGTGCACCCTTTTGATTCGGATCTTCCCAATCATTTATGTAATGGCCAAACCCAACTGTCCTTATGTGTGTATGTTCTATTCCGTTGAAAAATTGACTTGATTGTGATATTATCGGGTAATAGACCACAGGATTTGATGATCTAATAACTAAATTATCTTCCATATAGGTGGAAAAAGCTCAAAATCACCTTTACCAAAACGAGTCCCATAACATATATAATGACCATCCGAGCTAATTTCAAAAATTTCTTTCTCTCTTGTTAGGTTACAAAATGACGTTTGCAATTTGATTATCATTTGACAGGGATCGCTCAAAACATCAAGGACAAATAAAGCCTGTTTATTTGTGTTCATTATACCAGACACTGCAACCATACCATCGTCCTTGAAAGGTTTTATATTGATTATCAGTTTTATAGTAGCAAACTTTATCTTTCCCATCAGCTTAAACTCAAATCCAGAACTGGTACCTTGATCCATTGGTTGCTTAACGAGGCTTTCATCGAATGGAATCGTATAGATAGAGCCATCTCGACAACCTGCATATAAGAATCTAGAGCCTAAATTAGCTGCACTAACGGCTAATGATAAAATATCAGATTTATTTTTTTATCCAAAGCTCTAACCACACGAGGTGAGGATCGGTCCCAAGGAATTACCGCTATCTTGTTGTTAAAAGCAACAACAACATCTGTTCCTATATTGACTGAGTCATGGACATTCTCGCTAGATTTAAACTCAACTCTACACCAGTGTGGTGTGTTTTCAAGATGTTCCAAATGTTCAATACCAAAATGATGAATATTGGTTTCCGTTAAATGTAGATGAATAAATGCCTTTCTTGCATCTGGATCAAAATCGAACCTTTGTATTACAGCTTCTGGCCCATAAAAGGAATCGAATGACCGCCCTTCCAATGTTCTTGCACAATATACTCGAAGCAAAGCATCATGTTCATGTCCATTAACAGGAACTTTCAAAAGCGTATTTCTTGTCCTAACTAGCAAATTGGTTGAACCAGATTGAGAGACATATGGGAAAATACAACAGTCCTTGAAATCTAGTTGAATCGGACTATAACGGTTGTCTTCATACTTATGGTCGATTATGTCAAATCCACGGCGTTCTCTTTCAATACCTCCAATAAAATTGAATGCTTTTCTTTGACCAAATGCTTTTCATAGGGATCAAAAGCTGTGGCGAATATTCCTGATAAAGTTCGGATTGTTTAATCCTCAAGCTAGCCAATTCTGACTTCCATTCATCATCAGTTTTACGTCTCTTTATATCCTCACGGTTGTAACGGCTTGCAATGGGGTTTTGATTTGTTGAAGAAATTGGGAAGTAGCGCCCACGACTTTCATCGAAGATGAACCCTGGCAATTCACGAGGAAGCATACTCGGACAGGACCATAATTTCCAATAAGCCTGGATATAGCTGTATTAGTCTGTACACCTTTTATATAAAAGCGTTCAACTAGCGACAAGCGACATCGCCTACAGAAGAGCTGAAAGAAGATAGAGCTCCGAAGACACAGTTCATAATCGTAATTTGTTCATTTGGTAAGAAACTGTACCAGTACATACACACAAGCGTCAAAACGTATGCGCGCAAGATCTTTTAAGTAGATAGAGATAATAATAATAGTAATAATAGTAATAAAAGATAATAATAATAGAAGGAATTCCCCATGGATCGATTAATTCGAGGTATCAGCACTTTTGGAATTCAAAGTCGTGGGAAAATTTGTTTCTACTCCAGACAGCGAAGATAGTTGAAACGAAGGAGTACCGGGTTGTGCTAAATTCAATTTCATTGTTATACCTTCACAACAAGTGCAATATTAAATGATGACAGTGAAATAGAAAACAAAACAACAAAAAAAAAAAAATAAAACAACTGGGCAGAACAAATTGGAAGAGAATATCATGGACATGGGTGCCGGGTCACATATACCGATCGTGTATTTTTTTCCTTTTCTTCTTACTCTTTATTCTTTGGACTTTCTTCTGTTTTTCTCGACTTTGCTAATCTTTACTTCGTCAAAACTTAAATAAGAGTGAGAAAAACTCTACCATCACTCTTGACCGAAACCGATTGTTTCTTCAACAGCCAAGGTCAATTTCTTGTCCAAACTTTCAAAATCTTCATAAGGTGGTAAATCAACTCTGTTGAAACAAGTGTGAGATTTTGGCAAGTGCTTTACTTCACCAGCCTTTTCAATGGTAAATCTTCTTGGACCATCAGAACCTTGTAAATCTTTGAAACCATTGACCGGAATACGAGAGGTACCCGTGGTAAACTGTAATAAACGAGCTCTTTGTTCATTATCCCAGCTACCAATGCATTTCCAGAACCATTTGATAACTTCATCCGATTCTTGATAACCACGATAGTCGGTATGTTTCTTCCAATCTTCCACGTCGATCTCAGCAATACCACCAATCAATAATTCTAATTCACGTTCATCAAAACTGTAACTAAGTCTTCCGGTATTAACTCGTTGAAACCATCCATGAATGCCCTAAACTGTTCTCTGACTCTATCTACAATCTTCCATTGAGAAAATAGTTCCACGTATTCCTTTTATTTTCGTCTGTGACTTCGATATTTCTCCCGTCAGGTTTTAAATCTATCGTATGAATTTCACCAAAGCTTTCATCATCTGCACTAAACGTTAGATCCAAAATGCCATCTATACTATTTTCTAAGATCCATTTCAACGAGTTATGGACTTCAGCATCAACACCCTCCATATCTTGCAGAACCACTTTTTACGCAACATCATTTTATAGAGCGCACCAACAAAAGGCGTCTAAAAATCTTCTGTGGAAAACACCGAGGCCAACGACTCTACCGATGAATTTGAAATAGTTGAGATGTTCAGGATTAACACCACTGTTTGGATTTATTTGGATAGTGTAGTTATCATGAGCAGAATATTCAAATAAACAGTAAAACGGATTGAACATCTCATGAGATAGTAGGAAGAAGAATTCTCTGGAAACACCACCATAATCTAAACCTTCCTCACCATCAAATTTAATCATTAGTCGTTTCTTTAAGTCTTCAGGAGTTTGCCTCATAATCTCTTGGTAGGCATCCTCAAAATGTTCTTTCGGCGAACCTTGATATGACACTGACCTGGTAGAATCCTCAATGCAGGTTGGGATCTGAAATAGATAACCTTACGACGGAAATCACGCTTGTACTGAGGAACGTTTTGATCCAAAGACGATGGCAATCTTGGATCGTCCCATGTGGTAGTCTTGGTGTTGTGGTCGACGAAATAGACACGTGCCGTATTCGTCAATCTCATCTCCCAACCTGAAGGTAACGGTCCTAATTGAGATACTGGTTGCTGTTGGATGGTGGTATTGGTTGGACCATAGGTACGGATGTATTGCTGCCTCCTTGGATCGACCCACGTGGTTGTTCTAGTGTTGTGGTCGACGAAATATGCTCTACCTTCAGGTGTAAATCTTTGCTCCCAACCTGATGGTAACTCACCTAATCCCGAAGTCGTACTACCTGTTGCGGCAAATGCTGCAGCTGCAGACCCATTGACAGCCGGTGTCTGGGATCCTGGTCCAGTTTGTACCGTGACTGAAGAGCTGTCAGTAGATGCCGTAGGCAGAGTTCTACCTCTATGTTGTCTTCTTTGCAACTCTGTATTGGCATTCAATTGACCACTTCTCTCAGCCTCAGTTTGATCTAGCGTGGGACGTTTCCATGTCGTAGTTCTTGTATTGTGATCCACGTAGTAAGTACGGCCAAAGTTGTCAGTACGTCTCTCCCAACCCGGTGGTAAACGCCCGTATTGATCCTCGAACGATGAGTACTGTCTCGTCGACATTGCATTGGCAGCACTATTTTGCAAAGTATGTTCCACGGATGCCGCCGTCGCTCTTGGTGTATGTGCGCCCGACTGCGATCGGTTATGGGAATGCGTACGGGTCGCGTTGCGCTGACCAGTCGAATTAGATCCTCCAGTATTCGTCGAAGAAGCTGCTGCGCTGTCAGTAGCATTAGATCCTGCTGGGACAGCTAGCCCGCCACTCGTCGACGACGCACCGCTTGTCTCTGCACTGCTTCTCGTACTACTTCTAGCTCCGTTCGAGCGCTGTTTGGATAAAACTACAATTAATCTACCACTAACTGCCATACCGTCGTTAGATCTTTTCAAATCTCTGGTAATGGTCTCCTCACGTGGTCGAGCCCCGCTAGCGGTGTCTTCGTCGAGATGACCTACGACGTCACCGATGCGGACGTTGACCACACCTAGGAATCCTTGATCCTTCTTCTTAAACTTCTTCTGGTCAAAACCTGTACGGTCAAAATGGAGTTCTCATTGACTTCGTCGAATTTAAAAGTTTCATTCCAGTAAGGATTTAGCGTCTTCTTCGCAGCTGACGTCGATTTTGTTTGGTATCCGTCAATCGTCAGCACTGCGAATGGATCTGGCGACCTGAAAACATCTCTTTATAGAGAGATTCCGCAGCTACAAGCTTAACAGATATCGCTGGCATTTTTCCGTCCTCTAGTTGTATCTCTGATTAACCACGAAGGGGTAGGAACAGGGACTGGATGGAGAAATACACACTGACACAGCACACACACGTTTCCTTGATTTAAGAAAGGGAAAACAGAATGAAAGTTTAAGCAGCAGAAAAACTCTCTTTAACTTTTACGTCTTAAATCTCACCTTTTCCTAATGACTCTTCGAGTCCTTTCTCCTTTAGTTGACAAACAAAAAAAAAAAAAACGAAAGATATTGAAGGGGATGGGCGAAGTATCAGATACTCTTAAGAAAATTTTCGACCCTACTTTGTATCAAAGCTAGTACCAGCTCAATTTCTAACAAAGACACCTTCTTGATTGCAACCAAAAGAGTCCTTTCGAAGTTCTTAATTAACAGATTATCCGTTGTTTTAAATTGTATGCGTTAACTTGGTAAGGTTTAATCAGTTGCTTCACCTTTTGAAAAGGAGGGAAGGAAAAAAGAATCCGGGCAAGTCTTACAAAAATTACTGAGAGGAAAAAGAAACGAGTTTCCTTTGCCAGCAATAGAAGAAAACGTGGCCAAGAACAGTTGTACAGAGGCAGAAGGAACCTAGAGATCACTGGTACACGCTGCGCAGAGGAACGGTACCCGACATGCCAGCATTTATTAAGTGCTAAGAAGGGGACGACACCTATAGGATGAGTCGCAGTCTGCTTCTCCGTATCATGTGATCAGACTGCTCGATGTTATGGACCTTTCCTTTCTTTCTTGGGTTCGAAACCGCGGAGGAGTAAAACTAGTTTTTCTGGGAAATCATACCGTCGTACAACGTGATAAGCACTTCGGCGGCTGAATCTCAGTACACGTGACCACGCTGCATAACACCGAGACCCTGCTATATCGCCGACGGTACCACCCAGACATCCTGCAAGCACGGACACTACCGTGCTGTCCGGACAGCTACGCGTCTCCCGCGTGAGATCTGGCCGCCCCACATCCATTGCGGACGAAAACGCGACCAGGCTGAGAAGAAAAGGAAAAGGAAAAATAGCACGTTTCTATAAAGAGACGTGTTTCGAGATGAGACGTTTCTAATATATAGATAGAGACACCAAGAGAAGAGATTGCTGATGGCAAGCAGATTTCCTGCCTCCTTCTCCTTCTTGTCCTCGCACCGATTCTTCCAATACTCTCTTATAAGCCAGTACTTGTCCTCATAAGCACACACACGATCAAGATGCTCTTACTTTGGCCCCTGTTGCTGCTTATCAGTGCTGTACTAGCAGATGTTGCCATCATTTCACCAAACAAAGGTGACACCTATAGTCCAAGTGGTGGCAAGGTCTCCATTGACGTGAAATGGAAAGACAACGGCGCACCTCCCGAAATGAATCAGATTAAATGGATTTCGATAACGTTGAATAACGGTCCTAACAGCAAAATCAACAACGTCGGATATTTGGTGAAAAATAAGGATTTTAGCGATATTCAAGA
The DNA here is from genome assembly GCA_900465325.1 of Zygosaccharomyces sapae. Lineage (NCBI taxonomy): Eukaryota > Fungi > Ascomycota > Saccharomycetes > Saccharomycetales > Saccharomycetaceae > Zygosaccharomyces > Zygosaccharomyces sapae. Next base: position 83,149 of record UEGL01000051.1, on the reverse strand, counting down.
GTCAGATGGGACTTATACAATCTCTGTGGAGATCGACGCAGAGAAATATGGTGACGGACAGTATTTTCTCCAAGTTTATTCAGCTATAACAGATAATGCCTCATCGAATACAATTAACTACAGTCCAAGATTTTTCTTGAAAGGCATGTCGGGACCCAAATCGTCTATTTACTCCGGATCTTCGCAACCACCAGATGCCACGCAGTATACGACTTCTGTTCCTTACACGAAGCAAACCGGTGTGACGAGAACCGCGCCCATGCAAACGCAACCGGGTACAACTGTCACGGCGACTTCGTGGTCTATGAAATTCCCAACCAGCTCTGTTTCCTATTTCCCCACACTCAGTCCGACCCCTCTGTGGCTAACCACTTTGACACCAGGTTGGTCCTACACTATGACAAGTGCATGGAATTACGCCACGCCAAGGCCGCTACCAAGCGAGAACGGTGGTTGGTACAACCCAAAGAAAAGGCAGAGTCTTTCAACCAGAAAGATGAATTTGAAGAGTCTGCTGTCCCAGTCGATCTCCAAATAACATTAGTAAACTAAGTAAATGTGCACTGGTTGTGCAAATGTAAAAGTATTATATTTGTTCGTTTCGAGGTTGGCAGTAGAGATATTTTCTCGAGGCGTAAATCACTTTTCGGAGTTTTCCAAATGTATACGAGTGTCAGTGCATGTACACCAATGAATAGCGACGATGGGCAACGGAGACTATCCGCCCCTTCTCGTACCTTTGAGCCTGACCCAGATCCACTCACCTTCTTACGCTCATCACCCTACAGCACCTTCCACCACCCCTTACCCTTTCTTCACCTAGTCTAGCTCTGTCGGAATAGACCCCATTAGGAAGGCTGCGCTAGCGGATCGCACTCCTAGTTACTCGAACAAGGTTTGCTCGAAGAATACTAGCATTGAACACATGTCTGGCAAGTGGTATAAAGGAAGGCAGCTGCAGGATGGCAGATAGGATGAACGATTGCTTGCTGTCAGGAAACCAGATCTTTCACTTCAGAGATGTTCAGAATTCCACAATTGACCGCTAGAGTTGCTAGAATGGCACCATTGCGTGCCGCAATGCCACGTACCTTCTCCACCTCACCAATTAGAATGGCCGATGGTAAGGTGTTGTTGGTTCTTTACGAAGGTGGTAAGCACGCCCAGGAACAGAAGAGACTGTTGGCTGGTGTCGAAAACGAGTTAGGCATCAGGAAGTACATCGAGTCAAAGGGCTACGAATTGGTCAGCACCACTGACAAGGACCCAGAACCAACTTCCACGGTCGACAAGCACTTGAAAGACGCAGAAATCGTCATCACCACCCCTTTCTACCCTGCATACATCACCAAGTCAAGAATTGCCAACGCGCCTAACTTGAAATTGGCAGTCACCGCAGGTGTTGGTTCCGACCACGTCGATTTGAATGCTGCCAACGAGAGGAAAATCACCGTTGCTGAAGTCACCGGATCCAACGTGGTTTCTGTGGCAGAGCATGTGCTTGCAACCATTTTGGTGCTTGTGAGAAACTACAATGGCGGTCACCGCCAGGCTGTTAACGGTGAATGGGACATCGCTGGTGTCGCCAAGAACGAGTACGACTTGGAAGACAAGGTTGTCTCTACCGTCGGTGCGGGTAGAATCGGCTACAGAGTCTTGGAGAGACTGATTGCCTTCAACCCTAAGAAATTGTTGTACTACGACTACCAAGATCTACCACCTGAGGCCATCAAGAGACTGAACGACGCTAGCAAGTTGTTCAACGGTAAGGACAATATCGTGCAAAGGGTCGAGAAACTGGAAGACATGGTTTCCCAATCCGATGTTGTCACCATCAATGCACCATTGCACGAAGGTACCAGAGGTCTTTTCAACAAGGAATTGATCTCCCACATGAAGGACGGCGCCTACTTGGTTAACACCGCTAGAGGTGCCATCTGCGTTGCTGAAGATGTTGCTGAAGCTGTCAAATCTGGCAAGTTGGCTGGTTACGGTGGTGACGTCTGGGACAAGCAACCAGCTCCAAAGGACCACCCATGGAGGTCCATGAACAACAAGGACCAAACTGGTAATGCCATGACCGTCCACATCAGTGGTACTTCCTTGGACGCCCAACAAAGATATGCCGAAGGTGTCAAGAACATCCTAGAGAGCTACTTCTCCAAGAAGTTCGACTACCGTCCACAAGATGTGATCGTAAAGGATGGTGAATACGCTACCAGAGCCTACGGTCAACGTAAGTAAGTAAACGTGAAGCATAAAACGTAAAATTATGTAACGACTAAAACTAAATATTCCTCGTCAATATATTTCTGGAAACCTTTTACACAGATTTTGGAGTGCCACAACACCCTCGATGCTAATATCTTCACCGCTCTTGAACGGACATGCCACAGCGTCTAACACGAGGAAGCCAACGTCGCCGTTGTCGCTTGACCTGCAGACCAACTCTTGCCATGAACCTACTTCAAAGTTCTTTGACATGGAAACACGTACGTCAGTCAGCGTGACCATTTCGCCACCTTCTGTGGGAGATGCCAAGACGAGCTTATTCTCACTGGGTTGCGACTTGACCTGCGCGATGAGTCGAAATACGGGTACCTGGCTCGATGTAATCTCTCTTGGATCAAGTCTTGGAGTTTCACTTGCCATAATGATGGTCTATCAGGGACGAACAGGGGTATTCTTCAAGTACTTAAGGTGATGTTAGCGATATTGGTGTGGTTAGTTGTAGTTGTAGTAGTAGCAGTGATAGTAGTCGCGTCGCGGGCAATACCTGGTATTCTTTCAAAGGGAACCGACCACTGACACTACAACAGCTTTACCACTCTCAAACAAGAAACAGCTAGACACAATCACGCTAAGATCTTGAATCATTGGGTCTGGAACGCATTCAAAGCTGATGCAACCTACTTGCACCTGACTTAGCTCGGAATTCGGAATCGGATGGCTGGTTTGTTGAAGTTATTCCATTGGAGTTTAGTTCGTCTGGCTGCATCTCACGGCCGATAAAGTATAAATACACAAGGAAAGGTGTGCCTCTCAGGGTCTTGCAATGACTTTCAAGGATAAAGTAAGTGAATCCAGCTGGAAACATGATTAGATTGGAGGATACTAAAGGTGACAGACCCTCACAGAGTTTCTTGTCCCGTCACAAGAAGTTGCTGCTTGGTGTGGGAGCTCTTTGACTGTCGAAAGTTGTAGTGCTCTATATGGAGTTTCCCATGGGGACGACCTGATATGGGATTGGTTGAGGGCCCAAGATGTGGCAAGATTGAGCCATTGGCCCCATCCTTTAACAAATCCGTGGATTTAATTCTACACGATGCAGGATTCAAGCAGGAATCCATCGAGAGGCTTGCGGGTGCTATCAAAATTCCAACTGAAGTGGAGGATGTTCATCCAGCACCAGCGGATGATCCTGATTACTACAACAATTTCCGTGACTTCCACGACTATTTGGCCAAGACCTACCCCTTGACCCACGAACATTTGAAATTGGAAAAAGTCAATCAATTTGGGTTGCTCTACACTTGGGAAGGGTCAGATAAGGATTTGCAGCCTTTGGTGCTGATGGCTCATCAAGATGTGGTTCCTGTCAATAAAAGACTTGGGACGATTGGGAGTACCCACCATTTTCCGGTTTTACGATAAGGAAACCGACTACATCTGGGGTCGTGGTGCATGTGATTGTAAGAACTTGTTAACTGCAGAATTGGAAGCCATCGAACTTCTATTGAAAGATGGATACACTCCTGACAGAACTACAATTGTTTCCCTAGGTTTTGACGAAGAATCTGGCGGCCGTCAAGGTGCTCTGCAGTTGGCAAAATTCTTGGAGGAAAGATATGGTCCTGATAGTATTTACGCCATTGTAGATGAAGGTGGTGGTGTAGAAACTTTTGAAGATGGTACCGTTATTGCAGCTCCGGTCAATGCTGAAAAGGGTTACGTCGATATTACGTACACTATCAATGGCCATGGTGGTCATTCCTCAGTTCCACCCGACCATACTACTATTGGTGTCGCTGCCGACTTGATCTCAAAATTTGAAAACCATCCATTCAAGCCAGCATTTGAACTGGATAACCCAATTTACGAATTTTTGACGTGCAGCGCAGAACACTCGAAGGATATTCCATCTTCTTTGAAGAGAGACATCTTGCAGGCACCAAAATCTTCAAAGAGCAGAGAACAATTGACTAAATTCTTGGCATCTGAAAGAAGTTACCGTGATTTGATTAGAACTACTAGAGCCGTCGATATTATCAATGGAGGTATTAAGGCCAATGCTCTGCCAGAAGTGACTAGCTTCCTAGTAAATCACAGAATTGACATTCACTCATCTGTCAATGAGACTTTGCAGGCTGATTTGAAATACGCTAGAAAAATTGCCAAGAAATACGGGTACGGACTGTCTTATAACAGCGAATATTTGTTACCAGAGACTGAGTTAGGTACCATCGAAGTTGCAATTGTTCAATCATTGGAGCCTGCACCTGTTTCACCTTCATCTGGTCCTATTTGGGATACCTTTGCAGGTACTATTCAAAATGTTTTTGAAAATGGGGTCTTTGCTGGCAGAGACGATATTCAATTTTACGTTGCCACTTATTTGATGACGGGAAATACCGATACTAGGTACTACTGGAATCTAACCAAGAACGTGTACAGATTTATTGCCTCTATTGGCGATGAAACTGTTCCAAAGACAATTCACTCAGTTAACGAACACATTAGAGGAGAGGACCATCTGAGTGCAATTGCGTTTGTGTACCAATACATTGTCAACGCTGGCAATGCCAGGTGAAGAGACAGAAAAGAAAAGAAAAGGGACGAATTCCATCAAAAATTTTAGAAAATATATGTGTTTGATAGTCTTGAAGAATATCATTATTTATATTTATATTGTTATTATTTTTCTAGGAAGCCCTGATATTTAGCGGTACCTTCCTTTATAAAGTTCACTTTTTTCCACTTTATAGTGGAAGCTTATTTCACCTTTGGAAGAACCTAGGGTTTCTGGTATATCATCGAAGGAGCCATCATGAGAATCTAATTTTATTACGGCACTCGTTTCGGAACTTGGCACATAGTAGACAGCACTTTGATGGTCCCCTCTAAGCCCGGGTCCAAGGTCAGGTTGCTCAAGCTCAGATTTTGGTTCAATCACATTTGTAGGTGAACTGATCGAAGTTAATTGCGAAGGCACATCCAGGGACTCATAGTCATCACCAAGGCATCTTTCTGACAAAACGGTAAAACTTATCCTTGGGAGCTTCACTGCCGTTATCGCGATTTTAGAGTCAGCTCTGCTCCCAGCAAAGAGACCAAGACGCTTCTTCCTAGCTTGAAATGACTTCGAGTTGTTCTCAGAAGGTATATCGTAGTCGACAAAAATTTGGATTGCGAATTAGGTGAAGATGTCTGATATGATTCATCTTCATTTTCTCCAGAGTACCATCAGAATAATAATAATTGTAATTGCTACCATTACTGTCGCTTGATTTGTTACCGGGTGAAATTTTACCCAGAACCCGTGCAATTTGGGAGTCCTTACTCCTTCTGTTAACGTCACTCAATTTATCCACAATGAATCCCAGCTTCACTGCTCTCAATATGTTTGCGTACATTTTCAATGCATCTGTTCCCAATCCAAATATTATGAATACCATGTATGACATCAAGACATAAATCCAAACGCCGAGAATACTTTTACCTTCATCAAATTTAGGTATTGTATTCCAAGTAACTGGCGAATGAGTTTCATTCCAGCTGAATTTGCCCTGGAAGGATTTTACGTCTTCCACTACAGCATACAGTGACAATGGGAACATCACCAATATTGTTAAAAAGCATAAAATGAGTAACCTAGAAAATCTTGCCAGATTTAATCTAGAATTGGTGCAGTGTAAAATATCCCTAACATCTTTACGCTTTTGAGGAAAACGTATAATACCAATAAAGCGTAAACCATGCCAACAACAGACCAAATTAGCCCCACATTGTATACAAAACTATGGTTACCCATGTGGGAGATAGGAGGTTTTGACAACCATTATAGCGAACAATACCGAATCTAGCGACTTGTACAATGTACGATAACGCCATTATTAGCACCGGCGTCGTTAGACTGATGGCTAAATCACAGCAAATTTTATTCCATGAATTTAACTCTGGTAGAACGGTATTTGCCCTTAGAACGGTGTGCAAATTGTAAACGATATTTGTGACGGCACAGGGCATCCCAACATTAGCGCCCACCTGTAGTTTAACCACTATATCACACCAGCCTTTACCATTCCAGCGATTCATGAAATCTTCTTCGGACCAAATCGAGGCTCCAACCAACGAGGTTAAATCCATTGTAAATAACCACAGTATTAGCAATATAGCAGGTATATTTCTGCTATGTGCATGCCATGCTAGCGGTGGAAGCAACAGTAGTAAAGCGACAAGAGATAATCCGATAATATTTGACTGATACGACATGGACTGATCAAATAGATTCAAAATTTATGCAAATATTTATGGCAGCTCTGGAATACACAGTATACCGAATTAAATATCATCTTCTTTTATACATGAACTCAAGTAGTTCAATCAAAGTATTAATTAATTCAATTAATGGAGATGCCCATAGGTACTAACTTCAAGAATAAGAAACCTCACTGAAGCAACTTACCAAATCTTACCACTAATACTGGATATTAGGAAAGAAGCCTCAGGTTGATTCAGAATTTAACATCTATTATACAATTGATACTTCCTTCCCAATTAGTTTTACAATGAATGCATTGAGAAGTAAGGAACGATTTACTGTCGCAGCGACACAACGACATTCGAAATAAAATAATTCAAGAGGAATCAGTCACTATAGTACTATTAGAAAGCTAGATAGGAAAACTATTATGTGTAGTAAGCCCAGAATCATCTGTTTTATGATTGCTTAGGATTTGTCCGGCGATGTCTTGCAGTATGCCGTAGAGAAATCTCTGTCGCAGGTTGATGGCATAAGTCTCTTGCGAACAGTCGATGGTCCGTTTCTAATTTGAATGATGCAATATTCTCTCTTGGTGTACCAACAAAACCATTAACCGTAAGTACGGTCAAATCGCTGTCGGAATTTGTTTAAATAGCGTCCAAAACATCTAGGTCATCGCATCCGGTAGACTAGCAATAACGATTCGGATTACACGGATATCGGACAGTTATTGAAATGCAGTCATTTAGCATGGTAAGTTGTCATGATCAGGAACTGAACCAATTTTAGTAGTCCCATTGGTCATTGGAAATCAAAATGAAAATCGCCGAAGTTGCCTTCCACATTGCTTACGTCCGCCACATTTGGGGCACTTCTCATGGGAAAAGATGCCAAACTTTTAATTGCGACTTGTGGATGGAAAGACATCATGGTCTTGAGTATGGAAACGTCTTCGACCTCATGTATGATGCTTCTTCACCTCGAGGAGTTGACATCATCAAACTATCGACAATTCAATATTGGATTCTGCAAAAAGACCTCGCATTCAATCGTCAGAATACACACCATAAAAGACATTTTTAGTATCAATATTTGTCCAGCTACCTGATGACGTACCAACATAAGCTGCATAGGGAATATACGGGGACTTTTCGGTTGTCGTATATCCATCGACATAAGTAGAACCGCCAATGCTTTCAGTAGAAATCGGTCTCGAAAAATGTCACGGTTATGATAAGTTTTCAGAACCCTTAATGGTAGTTGCCAGTATCACTGCTAGTACCAACCCATAACTACCAATGGCTGCCGTACAACACCAGATCCATTTCCACAGATACGACCTTCCCTGACGATGCTTCTCGACAACTTGAGAAGCAATTTGCCTAACGAAGAGGAAGTTGGCCCTTTCCAACTTATCCTTTTGACACATTTCGCCTCCATATGCCACTTCTGGTTCCGGCGACTCAGACGTCTGATAGGGAGCTGACTACAAGTCTTGATAGGCTGGTTAGTAGTCTTGATATCTTGCAATGTAAGGGGACCAATTCCTATCTCGGTACGTTTCTTGTAATTTTGCAACTCGTAATCTGTGAGTACTTGATCTGATTCAATTGGCGGGTGCGTTGGTTCATGGGGAACTAACCATTGCAGGTAGAGGCATAATGCAATTTCGTAAAGCCATAACAGCGGACAGATTGCTCCCAGTATACAAAGTCTTGAAAACAGTAGTCTGCGCTCCCTTGTCCTATGACATGATTCACATTGACATTCGTAATCCTGAGATTCTATCTCAAATGGAGCTATAAGGTGTTTGCCTCTTTCAACTGATAATTTGAAATCCGATGGATTAATATTTTGGTTCAAGTCAATGGTGCTTGAACTGCTATCCTTATCCATACCAGTGATTAATACTAGCGGCTCGTTCATCTTTTAATTGGCTTGTTATAATCGCATAGGGAAATTTACATACGCAGCTATCTTTTTACCTATCTACATATATATACATAATGAATAAAATTCAACGATCAGCGTTGGTATCGGTTCTTCCTTGAAATCAAAACCCAGGTAAAGGTCAGTTGAAACTTGTTGAAGCTCATTGACTCAAATGGTTTGAAGTAAGCTCAGCGCGCTTCCCTTTTCAAGCGAATACAAACGGACAAAGTGACGGAAAGTTCAAATGAATAAAAACACTTTATACTACATACACGTTACTGAATTCCACAATACACGATTTCTATTTTATTCTATTTCATTACAGTCTCAACGATGCATCAACTGTTATGTTTTTCTTGTACTTCATCAAAACTTCTCCATGTAAGATGCCGTAAACTGTTTTACCTTAGCTCTTTTATCTTTTGACGGCTCTTCTGGTGGTGCTTTTGTGACATCCTTCTTTAATTCCTTAGACGTTAGGATCTTAACAATGTCTCGCGCACATTGCTTTGCATGGTCATGAGACAGACCTTCGTTTTGTTCGTATCTGCGTAAAGACCGGGTACAAATGAGGCAAAGAACTTGTCCCATTTATGCTCCAAATGATGGTTTTTCTTCTTAAGACGTTTTTCCTCCTTCTCTCTTTCCAATCGCGCTGATTCTTCCTTCTCCATATCTTTTTGTCTATTGGCTTCTGCTATAATCTTTTCCAATTCACTCTTTCTTTGATTTTCCAACTCTAATTTCATTTTCAAAGCTTGCCTTTCCTCCTCCTTAACTTTTTCAATGGCTTCCTTCTCCTTTTCCAGCCTTCTTAACTTCTGCTTTTCGTATTCTTCATCGTCAAGACGTGATCTTTTAATAGACGGTTTCGGCGTACTGGAATTACCGTTGGTCTGTGGTCGTCTAGCATTAAAAGTCTTTGAAGAACCTGATGGCGGTTGATGCAATTTTGTCTTTTGCTGTGCATTATAATACATTGGTTTACCATTTTCATGGACAATTTCCCATCCTGGTGGCAACCTTATTCTTCTTAAATCCACCATCTTATTCGATGCTTCTTTGATATCCTTCTTTGTAATTCTCTTATAGGTCTCAAAATCATTCCATTTTTGCAGTAATTTATTACATGTATCCTGTAATTCTTGGTTGGATTTCCCAATTTGTTCTACTTCTTTATCAATTTGGGATGAAATGATACCGTTTTGGTAGTCTTTGGTAATTTCAAAATGAAATCAAGGATGTTTGTCTCCATAAATGAGTCCTCTTTAAACAATTGCAACAGTTTGACAAAACATGTATAACCATGTAGCTTTAAAATTTGATGGTGTAGATTAGAATTAGGTTCAATGTTAAACAAACGCTGTAACAACTTTCTGGCCAGCAGAGGATCTTCTACTTGTAATAGTACACTCATAACTTTGATCACATCCTCAGGTTTTTCACAAGGTGGCGGATTGAGTGATTCAACAAATTCTATATTGATATTATTCCCTTCACTCTTTGCAATCTTTTCACCCTGTTGCTTTTTCAATTTAATCCATTGCTTTTCCATAGTGACACTAACAACCAATGCCTCTGCCATGTTCTGAGGTAGCAGACTTGCTGCATCAGTTTGTGTCTTACCACCCAAAACCAATACAGTTTGGTTCCTCACAATAACATTTCTGTGCGGTAGCACCGTATCTATCAACGTTGTAGTCAAATGTAATTTCTTCACCCTTCAAAATTTTCCTATGGGCAAAATCCCCATCTTTAGTTTGCCAGCGACGACCCATTTATTCACATATGCATTGGGGTTACAAGAATGGTTACAGAATCTCGCTAGTGAACCCTTGACAGTAGCATCAATGAACTCACCATTTTGCAACATCATGAAGTAGAAGTGCTGATAGCCCTTTGATCATAATCCACCAATCTATCTCTGAAAACGTCTTCTGATATCACGTCCCCATATATTCATAGATAAACTGATGTGGTTCGATATCGGATTGAGCACGAACACCATAACCTTTTAGCTTGGTTTGGAAAACTGCAATATCTGCGTATTGTTTCCTTTGGAATCTCTGATTTTGACAGTCATCACCACAAGATCCACATAACCCATTGACACACTCGATCAGCGTTAACCTGTTAATACAGTCGGAATTCTCGTCACAGGCGCGATTAGTACCGTCTTCAAACTCCTCATAACAGTCGCACTCCATAAATTCGTTGTGCTTAGCATTCCCCAACTTTTATTTGCATATTGGTTTTCCCTAGACATTTGAAAGTCTTGAGTGCCTCTTGAGTCTTGTCTTCTTCGTCCAAAACAGTTTAAGGGATCGATTAGAACCCTTGGGTGGCGTTACTGACCTTGACGACGACGACATTTACCAGTATCAGATTGACCAAATGTCCTCCGAAGCTTTCTTTGGTTTCTTCGAGGTTTAAAAGAAGGATTTATGCTTTTTATGGAAACTTCACCAAATATTAGAAGGTCTTACATCTGTCCGTTAAGTATGACGCGAAGAGATTATTATTTAATTGTAGAAAAGAAAAAAAAATAGATAAAATAAAATAAAAGAATAAAATAATCCGAATAAGAGCTGAAAACTATGCCGACGCTAGCAGCGTTTAGCACCATCTGCATTGGTATCTGTGTATTAGTTTCTGTGATATAATTCTTCTAGGACCTTTTGTTATAATATAATAAGGATTCGAAAACGTCCAAGATGTCTTGATCTGTCTGTTCCTGCAGTAGTTCAGCATCGTCGTAGAGTGCCATCGCCCTCTGAATACTGGCGTTGACAAATGCAATGCAATTGAATAGCCTCGATGAAATGTTCCCGCATTTACCGTTATTGAAAATTTTCTTCGTCTTCTGCACTATCCCATGGCGGTTATTCGTTCTCTCATTAGAATCATTCCTCATTATCGTTATTTCCTTAATCTCTCTCGATCTCAGTGATACCAGCAAGGTCCTAGAACTATCACTCACCTGTAGATCCTTACGCATCGTATAAATGACTCGAGATTCAGCCTCATTGCCCACAGGAAAACCTTGCAGTTTGAACCAGTGGTTGAATTTCGTCAAATAATTTGTGTATCGAGGCAACAATTCCAACGGCTTTTCCCATCTCAAAATTTGTGAGTCCATGTCTATTTGCATGAAAGCGGCATGGCGCGAATCTCCTGGTATCACCTCATACTCACCTTCATTGAGATCGACTCCAGGTTTACAGATTTTAGAAAACGCTTCATCTAAAAATCTCTTTGGTCAATCCTCTGACAATCCCTTTTCATTTTATTTCACCAAGTGGTGCCCCATTGACAGAAGACCTTGCCATTGAGTGGGTATTATTATGATTATTATTATTATTACTATTATTATCATTACCGGTCCTTGGCGAACTTGGAGTTCCGATCCAGGGAATTCTTCATATTCACTTATTGATGGAGAAGGCTGCGGTGTTAATCCCATACCCCCACCCTGCCAACATGTTGTTGATTTGTAATACTACCAGGTGTACCAATGGGTGCCGAAATTCTGTCCCACTGATCTATATTCTTCAAAGCTATTGAAGGGCTGGCCTGACTACCGGTAATCTTACTGAACCATGAACCATAAGATGAAGAGCCATTATGACTCGATAGAGACGAGGATAGGTAATGTAATGAATTACTAACACTTTTCAAAGATGATGGTTGAATGACCTCCGCCAATTGATCGTTCGATGATACGGACACCATACTATTCCGACTGCTGTTGCGCGGGATTTCCCAACCCTTGTTCGTAGTGGTATAAGTATTACCAGTATAGTTTATACCGCTACCACTAAAATGGGACCTTTAAAACTATCCCGCTTCGGGAGAGGGTGATGCAGCATGTGTTGAGGTAAATTGTCCGATGATTCCGATTGTGACATAAATTTTATCTTACCCTTGTATTTGGGTTCCAACAAACCTGAAATGATGAATAACAACTTATTGGCAACAACCATATTGCCCGAAATGACCACAATTCTCGTAGTTTCCGAATCATTCAAACAATCCTTAAAATCGCAAATGATCTTGCCTAAAAGTGCCGGTAAAAATTCATTCTGGGACCATCCTTAATCTCAATCCAATTAAAAATATCCTTAAACCAGGCCTTGATGAATTTTTGATAATTCTGAGGATAAAGAAACATTCTTGGTATTTCCGTAAAAGATCTTAGACAAGGTATCAGCCTGCTCTGTAATAATTGTACAATAGCATCACATTCGTAGCGGAAATAGATGTTTAAATTGCTCGGTAAAACACCATCTTGATAATTTTACATTTCACACTCTTGGATTTATTCCAAATATCCAACACAATCTCTTGACACTGATTCAACCAACGAGTAATGTGCTGCCATGCTTCTGGAATAACAGACAGCAAAGCGGTGGGGACACAGAGCGATACCGTCAACCGATTCTTCCAGCTGGGATCATCCGTGAAGAAAACTCTAGTAATCAGCACGAGCCCAGAATTTGGTATAGTCCGGAATTTGTTTCCTTGTGTCAAATCCGCCGAGCGGATGGGAGACCCGAAGATGTACTCCTTTAACTCATTAGGTCGAATTTGGTCCATCTGTTGTCCCCTCGCAGTAGAATAATCCATAACAACTTTATAGTTATTACGACACATACGACCAGTTTCCTCCGCTACCAAAATTCTGTATATGCAACACGACGGCGAAGATAATGAAATAAAGGGAACATTTCTTGATGCGAATAGCTTGTATTTCAAATCGTCAGGTACATGATCCAGCATGGGTGGTGCAACCAAAACGTCCTCGTCATTGCATCCGTTGCCCTCAACTAATGAGCCTGGTGTTACAGCGGTAGCAGCGGTTGTTGCATAAGAACTGGGAGAGAGCAAGTTAGGCTCATTATTTGTCGCTATGTTTCCATAGGAGCCAGCCTTCAAAAGACTTCCCAACATCCAAATAATCAAAGATTTAATAATGTGATAATAACGAACTGTAAGTGGGAAAACCAATCCAAGCAGTAGCTAGAAAGACACAAACTTATAATAACAGTGACCTTAACGAACTTTAGAATTACTGCTCAAAATAATAACCGCCAAATAAAACGAAAAAAACAAAACAAAACAAAAATCAACCAACAGAATATTGTGATCAGCAAGATGGGCTTCTATGGAGACAATTTGGTGTCATTTAATGAACTAACGTATCGAGTATATGTTCATCAATGTATCGGAGAAATCTACTAAAACAAAAACAAAAAAAAAAGAAAATGCTGATCAGACTTTCTTCCGCAGATAGTCCTTTTGATTTGTTCTTAACTCCCTTCTTCTCTTTGCTTGGTTTCTAGCTTAAAGTATCGTCCGTGCACGTATGTATATATACAAGAGTATGTGCATATCGAAAGGTTTGTTCCTTTGTCGTGCCCCCATTAAGTTACTTGAAAAGGGTCTTGTTTCCTCATACGAACAGGAAGAAACTTCTCCAGTACTGTCAACTGGCAGAAGAGCTTGTGACCGCTGCGGACTATATGATTACACGCCTAACAAGCACGTTAACTATGTCTACAAGACTCTATATACATCGGTGGTCAATGACCGTGGAGGTGCGATTCCATTTTCCCTAAGTCCTTTCGAATGGCCGTGTGGAATTGTAAGTTTCACACAAAGAAAACGCCAAACAAATGCCCTCAGTTGATGACACCCTGACTGTACAGGTGGATGAACTTGGAAACCGACAATACCAGTGCTTCACAAGAGTAATCATTGCTGCTAACGAAAACTCGCTTTACGTGATCGTTTGGGTGGTGCGATGACCTGCGAAGTGAAGTGTCAAATCTCGAGGATTTTTATCGTCGATATAGAAACTCCGATGACGGATGTAAATCCATTAGAAAGGAAGACGTATGCTGTAACAAAGGAGTAGAAAGTAGAACCAGTTCGAAGCCCTTAGGCTGCTCTTATAATAATATCTTATAGCTAAGGAGGAGAGAAAGAGGGAGAATTTATCAAGAGAATATGTGCGACTAAGATCACGTGCTTCAGAGCATGTGATTCGGACGTGATAATCATAATGAAAATTCATTAGCGCTAAGTGTCATATAAAGGAAGAAGATAGCCCACACAGGTTAGCGCTTGGACAGGTTTGATTACAATAGCATCATGAGTCCCTCATGGATAGCATAAGTCTCAAGAATGATCAGTGCCTCCCATGATACCCAAATTCTTTTCTACGTACGGCGTGACAATAACCCTGTTGGTGGGACAAGCTTCTTGTGTCTTTCTAATGCCATTGAAAAAGGCATCAAAAGTTGAGTAAAGGAACTCCGAAACCTTGCTATGACCTAACAGCTTTATGGGTTTTTGAAGACTTTAGTTCATTTCTGTGTCTATAAGCCTCAGTATAAAGTGTCTGCTACTACTACTGCTGCTCGAGACTGGATAATGTCATTTACTACAGAATCTTTGACAATTACAGATTCACTCTTACCGCGATGGTTGTTATATACACTTATCTCTTCCGTTCTCTGTGTGGGTGGTGGTCTGTGTGTTCCTTTACTGTCGTATTTATTCAACACAAAGAGTCAAACAAGCTCCAAATTGGTTAACTATGGGCTATCACTCTCGTCGGGTTCTATGATTACTACCGCGCTTTACAAGATGCTTCCTAGAGATAGCAATGAAGGTACAGAGTCTTCAACTGTTTTTGTGGGATGTTAATAGGTATGGTTACTTCTTTGGGTCTAAACAATTTAGTTCATGCTTTCGCCAGTGAATCAATGGTCCACTGCGCTCATGATACCGGCAGTATTGATAGTAGTGAAGGACCTTCACACACACGTAATGATGATGAACTTACGCCTTTGACCCATCAAAACAGCCAGGAACCGGGACGATAGGGTCAAATGGCCAAGCCTTGCGCTCTAAACCTTCCCTGATAGATTTATTATCCACGGTAGATAATGGTTCCATGGGCCGCTGTTCCAATTTGGACTCATGTATTCCTGTTTTAGATGAAGAGACCTTTCCCTGTTTGCCAGCAACTATACGAACACCGAGGTCAGAGGCCGAGCAACAAAGTTATTTAGAGGCCCAAGGTTTGGCATGTTTGGAAAATCATGTAGGATATGATTTGGAAAATCTACCGATCTACCGTCGAAAATTCCATTTACAAAGACATCGTCAAAGTAATGATCAATCTGCCACACCTACTGGGTATAGCTCATTACCGCATGAAGAATCAGTTCGTCACCACCATCACTTAGAAACACCATTCTCAAAGCTATTATCGATTGGTATGCAAACATGTGTGGTGATAACATTGCATAAATTCCCAGAGGGTTTCATTCTTTATTATACCAATAGATCATCAGAAGTCTCCAGGGATTTTGGATTTTCCATTTTCTCAGTTTAGCATTACACAATTTCGTGGAAGGATTTTCCATGACGTTACCGTTTTATGCCGCTTTCGAATCAAAATTTGTTGCCCTCTTGGTGACTACTGTCTTAGGTGGATGTTCACAACCATTGGGGCTCTCATCGGATATCTGGTTTTAAAAATAAAAACATTGATCCTGACTACCATCCTCATATGGACCTATATTTAAGTATTACGGCTGGATTTCTTCTAATTATTGGATTACAGATGTTTCAAACAGGGGTTGGTTTCAGTCAAGGTCATCATCACCATCAAGGTGAAGCTGAACAGGAACTTAGAGAAAATCATAGTGTCGGTACAACCTGCTTAAAATGGTCTGGTGCAGGTGTTCTCTTAGTCTTAGCAAGTGGATTATTTAAATGATAAAGCCTTTTCCATCGCCCTTTGCTTTTATATCACCTTTTATAGGGCTTTTCATATGACATAATATTTGATTGAATGATATCCAAGGAATTTACAAACATCGTTTCTTTCTTTTACATAGGCATATTTACAGAATTTTCTGTAACAATGTAAATTCTGTGCTTACTACTCCCCGGATTCCCGCCAGGAAGTCATTTTACAATTTAGATATACCAACGTGAGGTGAAACAGAGAAGAAAAGACTTTCACGAAGTTGTGAGCAAATATCGTAACATTTACATTGTTGTATGCCTGATATTACTCGTCATCTTTCTGGTTGGGATCGTTAAGTGTAGAAGTGTCGGCGGTTCTTGAACCGCCAGTAGAATTTTCGTTATCCGACACTGTATCCTTTTGCTGAGTATTGTCATTCTCCATCAACGGCGTGGAAGGTTGGGCCACATTTATAACGTTTAATTGGCTCATTTCTTCGGCAACAGATGCCTTATCCACTTGCGGTAGCTGAAAGTGTTTACGGCCCCATTTGTAGTAAAGAATACAGATAATGATGAGACAAAATAAAAATACCAAGAGGGCGTAGTTCATAGTTTTAGCGGTTACTGGAATTTGAGGAGGCAAACATACTGAAAACATTGACAAGAGTAGCCAACATACAGATCCAATGTTTGCAATCCAGCCTAATTTGTACTTGATTTTGACAGGAGCATTTTGAGGACTCTTCTCCTTGTCACCAGTACTAACAGTAAAGGAATCAATGTAGCAGAGCATAGACACAGAACAGCGCAACCGATAAAGGCATTGAACGCAGCATTGGAAAAAGTGGTAACAACCCTAGGATGTACGAAATGGTCATACTCAAAAGAATAGAATATTTGGGTACGCGAGATTCAGATTGGGGATCCACATAAGTCCATAGTCGATAGTAAGGAATGGCATGGTCACGGCTAAAACTGTAAACTGCACGTGAAGAAGTAGTAATGGAACCGATACCGCTAAAGAACAGGTTACCCAAGATTAAAAGCACCAGGAAAATCGACACGAATTGTGAATCCGTAGATTTCTTGAAAATGTTAACGATGGGTAGAACTTTATGATTACTGAATAAATCACGAGGATCAGGTAAAATCACCATTATGGGGAAAAGAAAGATGATTCCGATAACCGTGGAGATCAATACCGCACTTGACATACCACGAGGAATGTCTTTTCAGGAACTTTGACTTCATCTGCTAACGCTGGCAACATACTGAACCCTTGTAAAGTAAAATTGGACTGTTGGAATCCAATGATAAATGAAATGATAACTGTCTTATATCCTGAAAGTTCGTTGTCAAAATGGAATAGTGCGTAGGGTAAAGAACGGAACTTGTTTCTATGGAACAATAGTAATAGCACATCAATAAAAGGACCGCATAAATAATCCAATAAATACAAACCTTGTTAATAGTTTCCACATATTTTGCATACTTCAAATTTATCACACCAACAATGGTAACTACCGCATAGTATATGAGGACAGTGTATAAAACCAAATATTTTTCAGCAATTAAATCAAAATTCGTCATAGCAATTAAAGATATGATTAATTGAGCACCAGCAAATGTCACGCCAATGCTCATGAACCAATTACCTAGCAATAAAACCATCCGGTAAGCCACGAACTTATTCTTTTAATATAATTCGGCGCCAAGATTGCACTAGCACCGTGCAGCTCCATGGGAAATTTGGAAACCACTTCACCAAGGGAACAAGCACATAAAAATGAAAAGACCCCACATACCTGGAAGCCAAACATAATGGTGAAAGGACCACCATTCAAAGACCAATCCCCATACTAGTACACATCCCCAAAACTGGACTCATCAAACCAAATCCGAGTCCAATTACAGACGTTCTAGACAGTAATGACTTATCCAGCTCTTGTTCGTACTCGAAATGTTCCGCAATTTCCGGTTCATCGTCAGCTTCTTCGTGGATAATTGTATGTAGATTATCAAAGAGGTCACTAGGTCTGAAATTAGGAATACTGACTCGAAATCCATCCGGTAATAGATTATATTCTGGCATTGCTGAACTGACTTAATAGACGGTCGGTTGTTCTTACAAATCCCACTACAGCAAAGGTATCATCAATCTGACTCAAGTCCAAGGAAATTTGATGAAGTAAGTCTCGGTAAAAATCTTCGACCTATTAAAGGAACCTCCTAGTCCTATAGGCTGGTCAATAGAAGGGTTTTTTCAACTATGATAGAAGTGATGAAGTTGGTGAAATTTTACAGGGCGCGCGCAATGAAATTCTCAGTGAGCCTTTCCATAACGAACACAAGGATTAGAACAATAAATCTGTAAGAGTTTTTCTCTGGTGATCATGGATGAATACGATGAGTTTGGAAATCCGGTAGGGAATGATCAGGTGTTTCCTGTGGTGAAACGGGAAGATTTGGAACCTCTTGTAGAACAAGAACCGATCTATGATGAAGGTAATGATCACGATGACGATGAACAAGTGAACGGAAACGAAGAACAGGCGTTAATACCGCTGCAAGACGCATTTGGTGATGATGTGGAAGTACTAGTGGAGACGAAAGATAATCAAGATGCAAATGTACCACTTGTGGAAGTTGCTAGGGAACATGCGAAAGGTCCTGACTACTCAGTATTCACACATTTGAAAAGCATGTTCCTAAGGCAGCATACGATAGGGATTATATGTTGGGCATGTTAGAAGCTCCAGAAAGAATAAGGAATGTAGCTGTTGTCGGACCATTGCATTCTGGTAAGACCAGTCTTGTGGATCTACTGGTAGTCGAGTCACATGAGAATCTGCCGCATTTGAGCCGTAGAAATCAATTGGGCTGGAGTCAGATGAGATACATGGACAATATGAAATTAGAGATTGAGCGTGGGTTATCTTTAAAAGTAATGGTATCACTTTCCTTGGCTTTGACTTGGATACTATATCCTTCCCCATAAATCTGTTAGATGCCCCAGGACATGTTAATTTCATGGACGAGACAGCTGTATGCTTACAAGCTGTAGATTGTGCTTTAATCTGCATAGATGTCGTGGAAGGTATTACTTCTGTCGTTGAAAACTTGATCAAGTACTGTCAACGAGGTGGATTGGCTATGGTCTTTGTCTTGAATAAATTGGATAGATTGATTTTAGAGTTAAAACTGCCTCCTCTAGATTCATTTTAAAGCTAATGCATATCGTCGACCAAATCAACCATTTTACAGTGGATAAATATTCACCAGAACTGGGTAACGTGTTATTTGCCTCATCTAAATTGGGATTTTCATTCACCATTGAAGAGTTTGTATCATATTATTATAGCTCGAAGCTTCCGGTAGAAAAATTACGAGGATTCATTGAGCGTATGTGGGGATATTTATTTCGCAGAGGGTAGATTTAGTTATACACCAAAGGCTTCGAAGAATCCAACATTTGTGGAATTCATTTTGCTACCAGTTTACAAAATCATTACCCATACTGTTTCAAATGACACGCGGGAGTTACAAAAAATCCTGAAACGGAACTTCGAAGTTCATTTAAACTCTGAATTCTTCAAATATGATCCGCTACCATTGTTGAAGCACGTTTTAGGACTGGTTTTCAGGAAACAGTGTGGGCTGATTCATGCATTAGTTCATACCAGTGACTCTACTGCAACTACATCATCTAAATTATCACAATCGTTACAGAGTCCTATTGAAGATGATCAGATTTTCTTGGCACATGCACTTAAGACTATGGATTATGGTGGGTCCGAATGGTCGCTAGTTCGTATTTACAAAGGTCAACTGATACCTGGGATGCAAGTAAATGTCATAGACTCTAGCTTTACGACTGGCGTTAATGATCAGGATGAAGAATATGAACTTTGTAAGATTGAACAATTAGCTCTTATGGGCGGTCGGTATGTTTTCCCCGTGGAACATGCGTCAGTGGGTCAACTCGTCCTGGTAAAGGGCATATCAGATGCATTTATGAAATCTTCTACGTTATACTTGGGGCCTGGTAACCGCTTGCCTCTGTTTAAACCTATTGACTACATCAATGAACCAGTCGCAAGAGTTGTCATTCAACCTTTGCAGCCAAAAGAACTTCCCAAACTGCTAAGCGGGCTAAATAAAGTTAGCAAATACTATCCTGGCGTTTTGGTTAAAGTAGAGGAATCTGGTGAACATGTAATATTGGGTTGTGGTGAATTGTACTTGGATTCTTTACTGTACGATTTGAGAAATAATTACGCCAAGACGGAAATAAAGATTTCTGATCCGTTAACCGTGTTTGCCGAGAGTTGCGCAGGTGAATCATTTGCCGCCATTCCTGTAAGTTCAGTCAACGGTGCTGTATCCATAAGCGTAGGGGCAGAACCTTTGACGCCCAAATTGGTTGACGACTTATCTCAAAGCAAGATTTCCTCAGATGTATTTGCAAACTCCAGGAAGTTATCCAAAATCTTGAAATCTGAATACGGCTGGGATTCGTTAGCCGCAAGAAACGTGTGGTCCTTTCAAGATGCAAACGTTTTGTCGACGACACTTTACCTGACGAAACTGACAAAGAAATCCTGTCTCAATGCAGGCCACAGATCAATCAGGGTTTTAAATGGGTGATAAGAGAGGGACCATTGGCCAACGAACCGATTCATGGCGTTCAATTCAAATTATTGTCAGCCGAAAACTTAGATAAAATTTCAGGAGGTGGTCAATTAATCCCTATGATACGCAGAGCATGCTATATTGCTCTATTGACTGCTACCCCGATACTATTGGAACCCATATATGAAGTGGATGTCATAGTGCATCTCAAACTATTATCAATTATCGAAGAATTGTTCGCAAAGAGAAGAGGCGCAAGAATTTATAAGACTAGTAGCATAGCAGGGTCACCACTAATAGAGGTTAGAGGGCAGCTGCCGGTAATTGAATCCGTCGGGTTTGAGACAGATCTAAGACTATCTACGATGGGAGCAGGCATGTGCCAAATGCATTTCTTCAAAAAGATCTGGCGGAAGGTTCCAGGGGATGTAATGGATGAACAGGCAGTTATATTCAAGTTAAAACCAGCGCCAATTGGCAGTTTAAGTCGAGATTTTGTCATGAAGACGAGACGTCGGAAAGGCATATCTAATAATGGCTTTATGTCAAACGATGGACCTTCATTAGCCAAGTACATTGAACCAGAGCTGTACTCGAGACTGAAAGAAAATGGACTGATATGATAGAAATATGTAATATTTTTCATAATGATCTAATATTGTAATGCCCTTATTTAGTAGATAACTTCATCTGACGTATTCGGTGATTGACGTTAAGTATTGAAAAATTTTTAGGCGATGCGATGCGATGCGATGAGATGAGATGAGATGAGAGATGGGCTCAAACAGTTAAGATATTATCCGTTGAGAGGAAACATTGATTCTGTACTTGAGCACTTAGTTCCGTGATATTCAACATGGGTAAAGGTGGGAAGTTGAAAGAGATGCTCTCGCATCAAAAGAAGCAAGAAGAATTGGACAATATGGAGAAATTTAAGAAGGAAAAGAGTAAGGCCAATGTGGAGAAGGATGAACCTACCGTAGTTACTGCAGATGATTTGACAGCCGTTGAGCAATCTAAATCTGAATCTGACGAAAACAGTGCTGAGAAATCTGAGGATTACCAGAGTCAGGCATTATCCAAGAAAGACAAGAGAAAGTTGAAGAAACAGATGAAGAAAGAACAAAAGGAGGAACCAGTTAAGGAATCTGAGGATGCTGACGAGGACGAAGAAGATAAGGACGAAGAAGAGGATGAAGATGAAAAGAATTTAGATTTGGAAAGGTTGGCTCAGAGTGAATCCGAAGATGATGAAGAAGATGAAGATGAGGACGAAGCTGAAGACCAAGAACAAGACGGAGCTGAGGAACAAAATGAACAAGAGGAAGAGGAAGATGACGAAGAAAAGGACGTCCCACTATCAGATGTGGAATTCGATTCGGATGCTGATGTTGTGCCACATCAAAAATTGACCATGAATAATACTAAGGCTCTAAGACAGTCATTGCAACGTATACAATTGCCATGGTCTAAGCATTCTTTCGAAGAACACGTTTCTGTGACTTCCAAGACGAATACTGATGAAGGTATTAAGGATATTTACGACGATACCGAACGTGAATTGGCCTTCTACAGACAGTCCCTAGACGGTGTGAACTATGCTCGTGAACAACTAAAGAGATTAAAGATTCCATTCAAAAGGCCATTGGATTATTTCGCAGAAATGGTCAAGAGTGATGAACATATGGACAAGATCAAGGGTAAATTGGTGACAGAAGCCAGCGAGAAGAAGGCTCGTCAGGACGCTAGGCGCCAGAGAGACTTGAAGAAGTTCGGTAAGCAAGTCCAAGTTGCCACTTTACAAAAGCGTCAACTAGAAAAGAGAGACACCTTAGAGAAGATCAAGGCATTGAAGAACAAGAGAAAGCACAGTGAAATTGGTGAAGATGAATTCAATGTGGGTGTGGAAGAAGCAACTGCTGAAACTACTGACGCTGGTCCTAAGAGACAAAAGGTCAACCACAAGCGTGAAGCCAAGAACAAGAAGTACGGTCAAGGTGGTATGAAAAGATTCAAGAGGAAGAACGATGCAAGTTCTTCAGCCGAAATGACCGGATTTTCTCATAGAAAGATGAAAGGAAGACCAGGGAAGAGTAGACGTCAAAAGAAGTTCTGAAGGAATTGAGTCTGTCTCTTTCTTCTTATGAAATTCGTGTATACTAGAGAAGAATATCACGTTGTAGTAGTGTATATAAGAAAAGATATAGGAACAGAAAAGTTACAACACTTCGACCCTTTGTGAAACAACAACAGTTCAAAGTGAAAGGTCTGTTAGCCACAAGAATTGAAATACCTTGAGAGATGTCTGACAACAGATCAAAGTTTTGGCGGAGTTTCCCAAGATTGTTGACGAGCTAAAACAAGATTTGGCTCAATATGGTATGCCATCTGACGCAGTTGAATGGTACGAAAGAAACTTGAACTACAACACTCCCGGTGGTAAATTGAACAGAGGATTGTCGGTCGTCGATACTTTTGCCATCTTGAAAGGTACCACTGCTACTCAATTGCCCTCGGAGCAGTACAGCAAACTTGCCCTATTGGGTTGGTGCATTGAACTTTACAGGCTTACTTCTTGGTTGCTGATGATATGATGGATGGCTCAATCACTAGAAGAGGTCAACCATGCTGGTACAAAGTCAAGGATGTCAACGAAATTGCCATCAACGACGCTTTTATGTTAGAAGCGGCAATTTACAAGCTATTGAAGAGCCATTTCCGTAGTGAACCTTACTATATCGATTTAGTCGAATTGTTCCACGAAGTCACCTTCCAGACAGAATTGGGCCAATTGCTAGATTTGATCACTGCTCCAGAGGATAAAGTTGACTTGAGCAAATTTTCTCCTGCCAAGCACTCGTTTATCGTCATCTTCAAGACCGCCTATTACTCCTTCTACTTGCCCGTGGCCCTAGCCATGTACGTGGCAGGCATCAGTGACCCTAAGGATCTACAACAGGCTAAGGATGTGTTGATCCCGTTGGGTGAGTATTTCCAGATTCAAGACGACTACTTGGACTGTTACGGTACCCCAGAACAGATCGGTAAAATTGGTACCGATATTCAAGACAACAAGTGCTCTTGGGTGGTCAACAAAGCTCTTGAATTGGCAAACGCACAGCAGAGAAAAACTTTGGATGAGCACTACGGTAGAAAGAATGCTGACAGCGAACAGGCATGCAAAAGGTCTTCCAAGAGTTGAACATCCAACAACACTATTTGCAATACGAGGATTCCATCGCTAAGGAATTGGAGACCAAAATCTCCCAGGTCGACGAATCTCGCGGTTTCAAGCAAGCAGTGCTCACGGCATTCTTCAACAAGATTTACAAAAGATCCAAATAGATTAGATAGATTTTCCTTATGGATATATAGCGACTATTTTCGTAGTCTTCTTTTCATCCAATCACAGCGCGCGGAGCTCTCGAAATTTTCAACGGATCTCTTAAAAGTACAGGAGGACCCAACCTTGACCAACTTTAGTCCACTGCGGACCATAATCAGCAAAGCAAGCAAGAGCTTTTAGAATTCTGTACATTTTCAATAAATCATGGGACCTCCAAGTGCAAAGACTTACATGGGATGGTGGGGTCACATCGGCTCCCCAGCACAAAAGGGTATTACCTCCTACGCTGTTTCTCCATATGCTCAAAACCATTAGCTGGTATTTTCCATGCTGCCTTTACAACACTGCAAGAAGAGTGGGTTCTCAGGCTCTTTACGTTTTGATTCCAATGGGTCTCTACTGGGCCTGGTGGGAAAACTCCAGTGCATACAACGAATACTTGTACACTAAGGCTGGTAGAGAGGAACTCGAAAGAGTCAACGTTTAAGATTCCGTCTAGATACTATTCCATCACAGTAAATATTTATTAAATTTGAATAAGATTAGATAACTTATAGGATTTGGAGAAATAACACATTCGATTATCATTGCCATCTAGGCGTGAACCGTGAAAGCATTTATCAGCTGTTTTCGTCTTGTACTACGTACTGCGTATGGATGGGTAACGAATGAGAAACAAGGGCGATGACCTTGTTTCAACTTCAACAACACTCTAAACATTACAGAATACAAACAGCGAGTGTGACCAATTGATACGATATAGATGGGAGATCGACAACATGCCTGGTAGCCAAGATGAAAGCCTTTATTTCGAACCTCACAAAATCCATCGTTTGACAAGTGGGTCGCCAAGCAGAACGAGCTTACTCAGGGTCTATTCAGAGAATGAAAGGGCGAACTTTGATCAAGTTACAGGGTCCAGAAAGTATGACGACGATAGACATAGACCAATCCCCAGTGGCGAGAACTCTCAATGGCCTCCGCAGTCAAGGCAGAGACGCTATTCGCTTGACGTGGAGGAAAATAATAAGAAGAGAAACTTGGATGAAATGCAAGATGAATATATTCCAGAGCTTGACTTTGCAGATGAAGTGACGAAATGGTTGGAGGATGAACCTTCTCCGTCGTCGTGGGAACATTCATCCACGTCGTTCCATAACCCTTGGTTGGAATCACCCAGTGACAAAGTGAGTCTCCATGGGAATTCGTCTCACGCACAGGTGGAGCCTATACCACTGCCAAACGCATCTACGAAATCTAATTCTCTCTTGGCACCTCAGACAGGCTCACCACATACAGAACCTGAAAATTTTGAGTTACCCAAAGTGAGAAGGCTAGGCAGAAAAGTCTCAGGGAATGAATCTGTATCTTCGTCTCTCGGTGACGTTTCCAATTCGACTTTACAAGAGCTGGGGATGACACCTGATGAACTAGTAGAGTTGTTGGGTAAATTACCGTCGGATTTTACGTCGATGGCATATTCACAGAGAAAGAAGATTATAATGGATCTACTGCCCAATAAAGATCACAGGATAATAATGTCGTGGTTGAAAAAATTATGCTGACGAATTCTAAGAGTGGGACGTCTCTGCAGAATAGAGGCAGTTTTATGAGTCCTGCAGCCGCGGCCAGATCAAGACATGGGTCAGTTGCATCGCAATATTTGAGTTCATTTTCACCGGCTAATATGGGAGGTGGGTCTGTTGGTAGCGCTGGTAGCTCAAGACCTGATGATAAGGGAGCTCTCGTATTAGGACATACATTAGGTAAAATCATTGGATTTGGTGCCTGGGGATGATCAGGGAATGCATCGATGTTACAAGTGGTAATACGAGAGCGATGAAGATCGTTAGATTCAGAAATAACAATAAGGTGAAGAGACAAGTGATAAAGGAAGTCTGTATTTGGAAGGAGCTGAATCACACAAATATTCTAAAACTGTGGAAATGGAAACTAGAAGATGATTATGCCATTTATTGTCTCACGGACAGGATAAATGGTGGGACTCTTACGATCTAGTCATATCTTGGGGAAATTGAATCTTCAAAGATTAATAAAAACACAGATGTAGACTAACCATCGATTTATGTTTACAAGTGATACAAGCTTTGGAATATATGCATTCCATTTGTATAACTCATGGTGATATTAAATTGGAAAACTGTCTTCTAGAAAGAAAGAAGGCAATGCAGACGATAAAGAACTTAAGGTAGTACTTTGCGATTTTGGCATGAGCACCCATTTTGGACTCTCTCACAGTGCGCCAAAGAAATTGGTTGATAATAAACATAAATTACATCATGGAGATCCAGTAAAATTTAGTTCTGCTTCTGATGTGCCAGATCTGATGAGTTCTAAAAGGCCGAAAGATGTTTCTAAATCACAAACGAATCTCAACACACGTAGCAGTGGGAATGGAAGGCATATGAGTCAATTACAAAGATTGATAAAAACAGAAAACTGACTCATGATGACACACCACTAGGGGTTTCATCACTACCAAGAACATATGGACCGGCGCTTTCTAGCACACATATTACAAGTGAGCCCTCTTTACACCACTTAGTATCACCAATGAATCAATTAACACCAACAATGGATCTCGTAGCACCACACTCAGGTGCCGATGCATCAAACGTTCCTGATCCACATTCCCGTATCGGATCTCTGCCCTATGCAGCACCGGAGCTTTTAGAGCCTTTACCTCCACCCTTGGGACCTTCAGCGGATGTTTGGGCTCTTGGTGTCATGCTATTTGCGATGCTAACGGGGAAATTACCATTCAAGCACGATTTTGAACCAAGATTAAGAGCAATGATTGCATCCGGTAAGTTTAATAAAGAGGTATTACGACTCGCGACCGTTGAAGATGTGGAAAGGAAGTTCAAGGAACTTTATGAAGCAGTGCTAGGTTGTCTTACGGTCGATATAAGTTTACGATGGAATCTTTCTATGGTCGAAGAGGTATTGGAAAAAATACCGGGATATGAGCTAGCCCTAGCTGGCAAAAGGAATCCATGATGTTACTAATGAGGATGACTATGACGATAATAATAATAAAAATAAAAATACTAGCAATAATAATAGATGTTATAATGATTCTGTAATAATTGTAACTATTAAGTGTGATCTTGATAATATGTATACCTGTCACTATCAACGAGGTGGAATGCAATCACTAACATCAATGAAAAATATCATCAATCGGATTCAAGGTGAACAACTATCATGAGATTAGTTAAATACAAACGATTAAGGAAGCTGAGCGATTCAAGATGATTTACCTCAAATCCATGCTTAAGGTGATAGATAATTCAGGTGGCCAAATGGCAGAATGTATTAAAGTGATGAAAAGGGTTCGCCTAAATCTCCAGGCAGA
Source organism: Zygosaccharomyces sapae (assembly GCA_900465325.1). NCBI lineage: Eukaryota > Fungi > Ascomycota > Saccharomycetes > Saccharomycetales > Saccharomycetaceae > Zygosaccharomyces > Zygosaccharomyces sapae. The sequence continues at coordinate 55,609 of UEGL01000051.1, read as the reverse complement.
ATTGGTGATAGAATAGTGTGCGTTGTACAGAGGGCAAAACCACTTACTCAAAATATTACAGGTACTGCGAATACCAACAGAGTTAAGAAAGGTGACATAGTACATGCGATTGTCGTTCGTACCAAGCAGAAGAACCAAGGTAGAAGCGATGGATCTTTCGTAGCATTCGGTGATAATGCATGCGTTCTAATCAACAAGAACACTGGAGAGCCACTGGGATCGAGAATTATGGCAAATGACGGATGTGTTAGTAGGGAACTAAGAGAAAGGGGATTCAACAAGATCTGTTCTTTGGCATCAAGAGTGGTATGAATATTATAATACGATAAATGGAATTATCAGGGACTTACACTTGTAAAAGGATGAGAAAAGAATTTAAAGATAAAAAGAATTTAAAAGAAAAAATAAATGAATGCGTCTACATATATAACCTGTACATACATACAATGCGAGAAGTATCTGCTTGTCTTTTATTGTTTTGTATTTTCTCGTCGTTTTCTACTCTTCATGTCATAAAAATTTCGTTCTCTAATGAGCCGCTTAAGGTTTTCCCCTGTTGTAAAACACACAGCATTTTGTTTTTTCATCCATGATGTCTGTAGTAATTCATCAACAGTAATTCTCTTTTTAGGTTCCACTTGGAAAATATAATACAATGAAATTTTTCTTAAACGATTGATTTCTGGATTTGCATGTCTCATCTCTTCGAAAACTGTAAACTCCTTCTCTTCCGCCATCTGCCTGCAGAATGAATCGTATAACATATCCTTGCTTTTGATAGCAACCTTCCAAAGGTAGTGACCCAATACCATTGTACAATAAACGACACCGCAAGACCAACAATCCGCCAATCTTGGATCGTACTCTTTACTATGATTGAATTCCTCTGGCGCCACATACGGTTCTGATCCCATTGTGCCTGATTGGAAATGCACATGCTTTTCCCATGCGGTTTGGAAAACACAGCTTGTCCCAAAATCACAAATTTTGAGAAGACCATTAGGGTAGAATAGGATGTTCTCAGGCTTTAAATCACAATGGGCGACACCGTGCATGTGCATAAATTGAACACCATGTAATAGTTGTTTCATAAAGCAATCTGCTTCAACCGGATGTAATACTGTCCCAGTCTTTGACTTCCGAGTTAACAAATTGTAAAGGTCACCAGAGGGGCAAAATTCCATGACTTCGATGAAGGAATCGTGACATTCCATAAGGTCCAATATTTTTAAAATGTTGGGAGCACCTTTAGAGTATCTTTGGCATCTACCTAAGGAGTGGCCAATGATAAACTCTGACGTAATTCTTGTACTAAATTGTTCGATCTTATCTGTTGGCTTTGGTCTTAGTTCTTTGACACCAAAACAACCTTTTCCATTAGAAAAAGTCGGTAATGGTGGAACGTCCCTGGGTGACCTAGCTCGTGCACAAACTTTTACAGTACCATAAGCACCATGTCCTATTATACCAACTGGTTTACCGTATTTATCAAAAACTTGGATCCACCTTTTCGTCTCCTTCTGAAGGCTCACGACGATGTAGGTGGCCCTCTACGATTGCGTGAGATTTAGAACTTTTATTCTTAAAACTTTTGTGAATCTTTTCAGATAACGTGTTAATCAATTTCAATTCTTCAGAACCCACAGCTGCCATGGGATTAACAATTTTGGGGTTTTCAAATTTTCATCATCGGCTTTACCATCTTTGACTTTATTTAGTTTGGATTTACTTCTGATGTCGGACATATCTTCCTCAAGGAGACTCTCATTATCATTTTCGTCGTCACCACTAGCGCTATCACCGTCATATTTACGATGATACCTGTCTTCCGGTATTAAACTAACAGCACCTTCAAGTAATTTATTATCCTCCTTTCGGGGTTTAAAGAAATTAGCTAGTGAAAATGCGGACTTCTGCTTCGTTAAGGACTCAAAGCCTTTCTCACTATTTTCAGATACCAGTGGAGTTACTTTCAAATTATGTTCATGCGTACCATTCTCATAAACTTTGAAATTTTCCACCTGTAAGACACATTTAGAGTCAGTCTCCGAGTATTTTGATAAACTGGATGCACTAACAGTACCTGCACGGTTTCTATTCCTTGCATAGGAACCCTTTGATGAAAGCGACGATGAGGAGGAGGAATTATCACCTCGTCTAGAGGATTCAGATCTCTTCAAAAGGTCATTTTTGGGATGTGTTAGATATGGATGTTTGGGAAAGTGCTTACTTTCCGCATCCTCCTTCTCTAAAGCCGCATCAATTGAGAGGTTTGGAGTCAGATCCATAGCGCCCACAGGTGGTATATTTCTATGGTGTTTTGTTGAATCCATAGAAGCCGCAGATCCGGTACGCGGTGGGTTATCCTGGATACCTTCTTCTTCCTCTTCTACTTCTGGCACGACATCGGGTGTTGGTTGTCTCTTCATTTGAGATAAATCCTCTTCCTCACTCACATAAGAACCTTGGGAAAACGCATCATTATCGGAACCTATTCCTGCCGCGCTAGAGGAATCGTGACCCAAGGAGAGTTTACCAAGATGAGGTAACCCCAAGTGATGTTGCTTAGCCGCCATACCCGTTGGATTAGGGTGCGGCAATTGACCCGTTACTCCTTGTGGCGGTGCACCTCTTGAATTGCTTAGCTCTGCCTCTTTGCTGGTCGCCAATTTACCCAATTTGCCACTTTTACTATTATTTCTTTTGGGACCAGAAATCGGAGCTTCAGAAACCGGTGATGGAGGTGCCGTAGTGTCTCTTGAAGTACTGGCACTATTAATTGGAGTTGGAGGGTTCGACTGCTGCTTGAAGAGGCCTCTCAGAGATTCGGAAAAGGATCTACCTCTCTTCTGAAGAGCTTGTCGTGGAGGTTTCTCGTCGCCTGATCCCATAAATGACGTTATCAAAAGTAACTTCACTGAATTAATGAGTTAAACTGATAGACTACCAGTACTTCTTGTCCTTATAATACCCTTGGGTATTTTGTTGCTTCTTTTTTTTTTTTCAAACTTCGTTGTTCCTTTGTTTTGTCTTCTCCTGTTGATGGATAAGCCCAGGCTAAGTTATGGGGTGAAGATCTTTTATCAATCACTATCAAAAGAAAACAACTTTTAGAAGACTTATTCACAGCCAATAACGAGCTTGCTGAGCCTTGATTTATGTACAAAATCCCTTAGGAACTTACGTTGTCGGTGCGTTTGTTATGGCAGAAAGAGCTTGTAGATCAACTTTTGACCCCTCCCTGTTGAAAAAATGAAAAAATACAGAGATGACAAAACTTCCTAACTGACGAGAAGATATCAAAAGCGTCCGAATCTCTATTGTTGTTGATCTACTAGACCCCTGATGATAGTATGCTCAAGCCTAATAGTGCTTGAAAGTTCAAAGTTCTGAAATTCGTTAAGAAATCGAGTGTATACCCGTCTCTTGGCAGCTCCACCAAGAACCGAGTCTCGACGCACACCGCTGAAAATCAATCTTGGCAAAATGCAAGATCACGCATAATGATACTTATCAGTCCGTCTTGCGAATTCATTACAAATTTTCCAGATATTTTGCTTAAGCTATTTACAGGTTTCTGGACTTTGTTCTTTTTTCGATATCTATCCATTCCTAATTCCTCTTCAGTTGAATCAATTCGTCCTCTGGAATCTGTTCACGTTGAAAAGCTGGTTAAATTCGTCCATGATAGCATCGGAATGCTTGTTCTTCATTTGTAAAGTGTCAATCACTCTGCCGTCTCTATCTAGGGCCTCTAGATAACAAGGCGTGGTACCATCTTTTGATTGGAGTTTCTGATCCTAACCACATCCATTTGCAATTCAGGGTTGTAAAATTTCAGCGTTGGCAGATATTGATTCCAAAATTTACGTGCACCCATTTGACCATTGTGGTTTTCATACTGAAATACCAATTTTAATCCACTGTAACGTGAGGGATCTAAACGAATGTGCGCCTTGGGCGTATTGAAACTGATACGGTTAAGAAAGTTCAGTTGCTTAGGGATATTAGGCATAGTGGAGAATTGTATAAAAGAACTTAGTGCTCTTGCTGTCTGCACGATGACTGTACCAAGTCTAACATTCTTGCCGTTAGTTGGCATCAATCTGTTCTTACCTTCAAGCATATTGAATAAAAAATTAATACTAATAATGTCACATGGTACGTTTGGTACTACTTAAGGGCGATGAGCTGCGATGAGCATCGGGATTAGGTTGAGCACTCACTCATATTAAAAGACTGAAAGTTAACTAAGATTGTGGTAAAATAGAAAACGAAAACGTAAATGTCGGTACAATTGTAGAGGTAAAAAGTATAGCGCATTAAAATTCGTTAAACAGGTGGTCGTATGGATCATGACCCACTATACCATAGTTAATCTCTTCTTCTGGGTACCTATCGAATTGGGAAGTATCACCTTGGCCTTGTTGAATAGGAGGTTCGTATGGTGTCTCAATATTTCTGCAGAGTAGCTTCTCCCAGACCACTTCACCGAACCAAGGATGGTTCTTCACGTCTTCTGTACCATTTTGTAAATTCCCCAACCTCTTACTCAAATCCCTCATGATTAATTTCGATAAAAGATCTTGAGCATCAGGGTGGAAAAATGGCGGGAATTTAATTTCTGCGTTTAAAATGTTTTCGTAGGTCTTCATCGCATTAGCGTCGTAAAACGGAGTGTAACCTGCAAGCATTTCGTAGATATAAATACCAAATGACCACCAATCGACAGACTTGTTGTAAGGCTTTGTGCTGATCACCTCGGGCGCGATGTAGTCAGGCGTACCACACAAGGTGTAGGTAACGTCAGGAACGTACTTGGCGAAACCGAAGTCCGTGATCTTGATGTGACCGTTTCTATCCAGCAAAATATTCTCCGGTTTCAAATCTCTGTAGATGATATCGTTTGCATGTAGATACTCTAGAGCCAAACACACTTCAGCTGCATAAAACTTGGCCACTGGATTGGGGAAACGCTGGGATTTCCTTAGCAGTGAAAAAGCTCACCACCTTCTATGTAGTCCATCACCATGAAAATTTGCTCAGCATCTTGAAATGTCCCCACATGCGAATCAGAAACGGGTGCGCTACTATCGATAGCATACGACGTTCGTCATTCGTATGTTCAACCTGTTTCAATTTGACAATCACGTGCTTTTCAGGACTTTCAAAGCGTAAAATCTGCCATTGTGGTTGGAACGAACTAGGTGAACCCTACCAAACGATCCCGTCCCTAGAGTTCTTAGAATCTGGAAATCATCAAGACAGTATTTCCCTGAAGTATTTCTACCACGACCTGCATCTTTTCTATCTCGCTCCGCACTTATTTGCTGTTGTTGTACTTGCTGGACCTGCTGTTGTTCATTCTGTTCCTTTTGTTCTGTGTGCTGCTTTTCTTCTTCCTGTTCAGGTTGCTGAATGGAACTCTGCTTCTTGTGCTCCTCTTGTTCCTGCTGGCCAAGAATCTGCTCTCCATCGTCTTTAGTCGCTATCCCAGCATCCATCGACATGCTCTACGCCGTTACCAATGGGGGAAAAGGACTATCGAGGAATAAAATATCTTTGAATTAGACTTAGAATTAGAATTAGGCTTGGAATTTAAAAACTTGAATTATATTCGTTGACAGGTGCTTGCAGGAATAGGAGCGATGCTAGTAGTATTAGTAGTAGTAATAGTAGTAACAGTTCTCCTAACTTTTGACAAATATCAAATTCAAAGAAGTAAACCCATACGGAGTAATTACTTCTCCCTATTGTAGTGGAAAATCAACAAGCGTCTAGGGGTGGAAGAGAAAGGGACGAGGTGATGTCCACACAATGGTAGTGAAAGTTGGAATGAAGAAGGAGCAAGGTCAGAAATTAACTAAAAAAAAAGAGAATGGAAATGATTAGGCTAAGAAGGAAAACAGAAGAAAAGAAGAAAAGAAATGTCAACAAGCCCGTAGCTACAATATAGAATAGTTTAGGTTCAATTGAACCTAACTTTCCAGGGAGGACAGAGCTGAAAGGCCTGCCGAGCCAGGACTGTAAACTGTAAGCTAGTCGCGATGATGATACATTGTATAATAATCGAGTGAATGTACTTGCTGACTACCTGTCTCTCTCGCGGCATATAAGCCTCGTACCAGCAAGGTAATTTAATAGTAGTAGTAGTAGTAGTAGTAATATTGTTTGTACAAGAGATTGGGGAGATGCGGATAGCGTATCCGCAGCTGGTCAGCTGATGGCCAATTTGCATATTAAGGATTAGTGTTATTACCGTCATTACATCTATTAGCGCTAGATTTGCTGTCACCACTACTATTTCCGATTTTGCTGCTGCAATTGTCTGTGGGTAATTCGGACAGCCTGGCCTAAAAGGCACTCTTTATTGGTATAGTTGCTTTTGGTGAGTTAACCGAACATTGAGGTGTACGCCGCCTAGCGCAAGATCACGGGGAGGGTAATGAGTCCGACAGAGTTGACTTTCAAGCCTGCGAATAGTTTTCTCTTAGGGACTCCGTCTGGACCATGGCTTCTTCTCTCGCTTGTTCGCTGGGGCCAGCGACAACCAAGAACTCCTTCTACGTAGTTCAAGCTGCCCTTGCGTATCTTCTGCGTGGCTGGCCGATTTTGGTTCTCTCAGTACGAAACTAAACATTACCGCCAGGAATGCACATGACAGAGGAATTAGCATGAAAAGCTGAGGGCTTGTACTGACAGAGTAGCCGTAAAATCTTAGTAGAGCGGCTGGGAAGACCAGCATGACAGCTGACCTGATCAAGGCGATCCCGCCGAAGCATTGTCCCGTAGCTGACTTCGGGCAGTACTTGATTATGGCAGATTGTATCGTTGGAGAACACGGGGCGCCAGGCGCCTGTGAGAAAGCGTACAGGTAAACCATACCGGTGTCGTGACTGCGCCAAAAGATTAGCGACAGACCGAGTAGAAGCGAAGATAGCGAGATCCGCACGAATAGCACATCCACGTGATCTGCAGTTCTTGTAAGTGTACCGTAGCGGTTTCTTAAAGCTTCAAGGCGTGGGGCGCCAAGATTAGTAACACGGCAGCTTTCCCCATATTGGTGAAGGAGAGATAATAGCCCAATTGACGAGATCTCCACTCGTAACGGTAAGAGAAAACAGTAAGAAAGCAGGTCCAGAGCCAGCTGCCACACATAGAAATAGGACGTCCAAGACCAGTAGGAGAATCACCGTACAGCGAGGTTCAATGGATCCTGTTCTTGTCCGAGGTAACCACAATTGTTTTAATGGATCCAGAGGGGACGACTTACCGCTGGAAAGACTATGGCAGGAATTTCTTCTAGCTTGCTCGTGCCTTGGCTCTTGCAAAGCGGTGAGGCATAGAAAAGTGGCTAGTAGGAGACACATCAAAGAAGTCAGTATAGATAAGGCATCTGATCCAAATGGTAGCTCCACTAGAAGAGAACTGATCATGGGGCCAACCCCATTGTGGCGTAGGTAACACTCATCACGGATCCCATGGCTTGGGTTCTTTCCTCTGGCTCTGTAATGTCTGCAACGTAACTATAGCTATTTGCTAGTAAGCTGAACGCACCGCCTGATAAATTACTAAGGGAGCTTGCAACAATTATGGCTGTAGGGCTGTAGGGGCACCAGGACGAAAGTGTGAAAAATGAAGGCCATTGCCAATAAATCTTATGAATGTCGCGCAGGCAAACACCTTAACACGACCCACTCGATCAGATAGCTGCCCCAAGCGCCGGTTACCGATAAGCCAAAGAGACCGCCCAAAATCATACTACCCGAGACAATAGAAGATACTGTTTCCTGTACCTTGATGGGGTCACATGATCCATTCTCAGCGGAGTCCCCATCGCAAACCTTCTTCATAGTCAAAGAGATTGAGGGTGTAACAGTAACCATGTCTCCAATACATACGATTGCCAGCAGGAAACATAGTAGGCTAACGCTAGGACGCTGCAAAAACCACAGTGTTGATGAGATTGCCTCACTTCTTCGCGCCATCTCTTGGCTTCTGACTCATCATTATCGTCGTCCATGGTATCACAAGCACTTTCAGTCTCAAAGGCCACCGTTTGGGTTTGGGATTTGTTGAGCAGGGGAGAAGTATCGTCGGATACTTCGTCCCGGATTGTTCCTGCCATAATTTGCATTGTATTGTATCCCGTCTGGGTAACGAATCAGGGACTCTGCAGACGTTTCTCCTAACAATGAGAGAAATCCTGGTTTCTACCCAGGCCTTCTTATATATGGCGGGAATCAAAACCAACTCCCTTTGGTTACCCTTTGGTTACCCTTTACTTTGGTTGCATTTCTTGCTCTGTAAGGTTATCTTATCATGTGCGTTATGTTGAAATTAATTCCGTTTCTTGACAGAATCATCGAGAGTCCGTGGAATGCTGACATTTCTTAAGAGCATGTGACCAATGACTTCCAGGATGATCATGAATAAGGATGACAATATGGCTAGACAATAGTTGGAAATGGTGACACCGATGTCAAGCCACGATCCTTCAGTTTTCAGCAAATAAAAGAAATTCAGCGACAAAATATCACTAGTAGAAATAATCAAAGAAGAGACTGTGTAATCCCTGATTTGCAACCTTAAGTTCAAAACGCCCAGGGCCGTAGAGAGCAAAACGTAGGGTACTAACAGTTTTAAAACAAGCAGAGCCCCATGGGGAATGGATCAAATATTGGCAACAGGCGATAAACTGAATCTAAAGAAAATGAGGATACTGATGCTACATTTCCCGTACCAAAAATGCAACCTGTAGTAAGAAGAAACCAATAACAGAAACTCGTAGCAGTTGTAACCAGTTTTCTGACTGACGCAATTGTTTGAGGTAGGACTCAATTTCGATCCATTGTACTAGCCATAATGTGAAAAGCACGTAGAAAAGAGATTCAAATGAGATCGTCAAAATCAAAACACAGGTGCAAACGTCAAATAAACAACTAAAAGACGTACTCTGTAATCGCTGTTAGGATGAACCAAATGGAAAGCCGGCATTACTAACAGTGATACTGCCATAATGATCCATCCGCCGTATTGTGAATCCTTTGGTAAACCGTTTCTGAGTTGTAGGGAAATGACAGATTTACGAGTCACAACGATCATTAGCGTCACCAGAGAGATTTGGCCGATAAATATACTGGCGGTATAATGATTCATATTTTTCTCAGCCGTGACAGTGCATATAGGGCTGTTATTACAATAAAAATCCAGCACTTGTGATCTGGTTCAAGGATTCAACTTTAACAGCATCAAATAGTGTAAACGTCGATAGAGCCGCACTGGTTAGCATCCAACAGATGTTCGTGAAAGCACCCTGTACGCCGCATGCATAGGGTAGAATGCTAGAACGTTGAATATCAAAGTGAAGATCCAACGATGGAAAATCCGTATACGATACCTTCGTAGACAAAGGCTATACCTAGAGCAGCCACGATCCTGCTGGTAGTCGTCGTGTTTTGAGCAATTCTTGCAGGCCATTCCGGAAGAATGAACTGTTGGCGAAGATGTGAGACCACAAATAAAGAGGAAACAATAGGTACATATAGAAATTAAAAGGCGAACGTTGGTAGTAAAGCACAAAATTTAGCACACATCCGAGTAAAGTGAAAATGGCACGGTTCCATATGGAGGGAGACGCATTAGTATCGTATTGTCCTAATATGTAAATCTTGAGAAATACAGTGAATGCATAGCCGATCCAACCGACAAATCCAAAGGTCACAATGGTTCTGATAAATCTCCAATTATAGGTAGTCAAATATTGCAAGCCTTCTAACGTCGTTTTCATGAGCTCCTCAGTCAATTGGATTGCCTCAGTGGTCAATTGGGCCTCACCTTGTGAAATACGCTCGATGAACAACTGAATTTCAGACAAATAGGATTGATGAGATTTGCTGGCAAACTTAGGATACTCTCTGTAAATGAACTGTGAATTTATTGTTTCCTGTTCTTTGACAAGGTACTGTTCCAATATACTGCGAGCATTGTTGTAAAGAGCACTTAATTTAGCTGTGTCATCGCCTGAAATGTAATCTAGTGGCAATTCTCCTACGGAATTTGCAGGGTAGTTGGCTCCGATCAAATAGGACATCAATGAAGCGATATCTGCTTGTTTCACGTCATGTCTCTTGATGTGTGACAAATTCCAACCTTGCGTATAGTTATCATAAATTGGTTTCAAATTGTGGACAGGTTTGTTTAAACCGGCCCCCAAGCGACTAGAGGAGTCCTAGTGTTGTTGGGGTGGCCATCACCGTGGGAACCAAACGCACTCATACCATGATCGGCCGTAAATACAAAAGCTGTTTCATCATCACCAAAAAATCGCGTACTCTCTCTACTAATGTTTCCACCTTATGATCAATATATTTGACATTGTCATAGTACTCGGCAGAATATGGTCTATAAGAATGACCGGCCGTATCACAACCCAACAAATGTAAGAAAAACACATTACCATCGTGTCTAATTTCATTGTTTAAAGTATTGTTCTTCGTAGAGTTGTGGAAAAGGTCATCCAAATGCTTAAACACAAAGGCATCCATTTCAATAGATGACTGCGTAAAATCTTCAAATTCGTGTCCATACATCCAAGCATCGACCTTGTTGGGAGTAGAGGCACCGTCTTTGAACATTGGCAAAATATCTGGCGATCCAAATGAATAAGTATGGGTAGACTGGTTAAAGAAACTGTCAAAATCCACAGGATTTTCCTTCCAACCTTTAGTCACAGCGCTAACATCTTCGTAAAATCCTGCGATCATAGCTACGTGTCCAGGACGAGATTCCGTAGGCATTCTAGTGTGAGAGATACCATACGTCCCGTTGTTCAATACCAAGGATCTGATAAAGGTGCTAAAACTCTTGTTTACCTGTAGTTGGATGTCTAACGTGGTCGAACGTGGTATCGGCGCGTAATCCATCACCTACAATCAGAAACAGCCTCTTTGCAGGAGGTTGATCAGTACTACGGTACTGATTCATACCGTGAACGAGAGGTGACACGAAATAGATGTCAAATATAGACCATAGGTAAAATAGGTGGAATAAAACACCTACTGTTATTAAAGTAATTCTTTGCTTATTCCACATGCTATAAGCGTGGGAAGTACTTTCGTTTAAATATTTGAAGTTCCCTGCTTGCTGACGGCGGCTATTACTCCTATATTGTAATTAGAGAGGTTTTAAACTCTTTATATATGCGTATAATATAGACAAGTGTCGATAATCGATCGCAGTAACGCGACCTCGAAGGTTCAAAACTTTTCCGCACAAGATAGATAGAAAACATCACGAAATAAAAATAAAAATGAAAAAAAAAAAATATATATATATATATAAAGAATTATGGAACTATTTCATATCAGAAGGATAAAATTGCATTTTCTTTCAGCGTCATGTTCTTCTATTCCTTTGATCTGAAGCGTATGCACTCTTTAGTAAATTAGCGAAACTCTGCGCGACGACTCGCTGTCTGCTTTGTAATTCCCCGAGCTTATTGACTACCTCAAGATCGAAATCTTTAGAAGAAACCCAGTTTGCAGTGTTTTCCACTTTAACTAGTCTCTCATTAAGTAACTTGTCCGCATCTAAACGCTCTTGCAAAGTCTGCAGAAGTTGTTCTTTCAATGCGTTGGATTCCTCATTAAATGATTTGACTAAGTCCTTACAGTATTCAACTTCGGATTGGTTTAGTATGTTGCATTGGAAACTAGGCATTTCAGGTAACCGCCACTGAAGTGATTTAGAGTTTATCATGTATTGATCCAACGGTATATGATCTGTTTTATAGATTCTCGGCAGCGGTCTGTTAACAGGGACGAAAAGGGATTCTGCGATGTTTTGTGTATCCTTCTTATGCTCTTCCTTTGGAGGTTCATCAGGTACTCGCATATCTAACTTAGTTCTCTTGACAGCAGGTATAGAATTGCTAACGTTTCTCATATCAAATAAATTGTTTTCCCTCGGTAGGGATTGGCTCAAGTCATCTAGATGTATACTTTGAGAGTCTGCTTTGCGTATTCTATCACTTTGTTTCTGTTCATCTTGTGTGACATCTTTTTTGAGCTTTGAAACCTTTGCGGCACTTGGGGTCTCGAATCTTGTTCTTTGAATTTTTCTAACAGATGTTTTAAGCTGTCCCAATTCTCTGATTTAGCCGCAGATGTTGGCGCAGTTTTCATGGGAGAAGTGGATCTTCTTTCCTGACTCCTGGTCTCATGTTTCGTTCTTGCATAATGACGTTGATCGTGGTTGGCAAATGGTGAATTTTGTAAATTCTCAAATGGGTTCGTTTTATGGATTTTAGATCTATCATTAGCTTCCTCTTCTTCTTCCTCGTTTTTTGGCTGGTACTACCTCGAGTTTTATTATCTTGATCTGAATTTATTGGTGTGGTTGGTCTTGAATCAAAATGCCGCTACCCTTTGGTGGAACCGTTGTATTGGGTGTATCTCTGTTCTGGTAACTCTTGGTTTGATAATTCTTAAGATTGAATGATTGGAAAATCGGTACTTTAGTCTTGGGAGGTGATGTGCTGTGGGTATTGAACCCATAAGGTTGCTTCTCGTAGGGTCGTTGAGGCTTTGTAGGTTTAAGTCTATCAGCTGCTTCGGACACTACAGGCCCTTCGAATCTATGGTAGTCTTTTCCTGGGTAATGATTTAAAAGTCCTTTCGATATTAAAATTTTATCATATGCATCTTTCTTCTCTTTATCCATCAATACAGAATGGGCATGACTGATCAACTTGAATAATTCAGCTGCACCATCGGATTTTGACTTGTCCGGATGCAATTCACGGGCTAACTTCACGTATGATTTATGGATTTCTCTATCAGAGGCATTTGTACCTAATCCTAATGTAGAGTAGTAAGTAGTCTCATCCAGTTGAATTTTTAATGGTGAAGTCATTATCCACACCTTGCAACAACCTACCGGATTTGAAACTAAGAATAATCCTACCCTCTGAATGTTACTGTACTGTCTACACGAATATGAGATTCTCAACAAGGACGATCGATCTGTTTACATTCACATTAACACATATTTTGTGAATCGATTTGAAATGTTGATGATGTGACAAAACGCGTATTCCGGCTTTAAAAGGACTGTTTAATTTACAAAACATAAAAGAGGACTGAACAAATTTCAAAACGAGAGCAATCAGCTTCCAACTAAATTGCAAGAGATACTCCTGTTTGAAAAGCATCGAAGACTGGCGACATTGTGGTAAGTATCTAATATAGCTTAAAAATCAAAGGAAAATTCCGATGCGGGGAGTCGAACCCCGGTCTCCACGGTGAAAGCGTGGTGTGATAGCCGTTACACTACATCGGATAACTACTTGTTAGTTATGAAAGATACTCATAGCAGCCAGTTCCTAAAACATAAATCATGCGACCTCAATGAATTGATGTGGATGCACTGAGCAGAAACAGCATAGTCAGAAACTATCTAGATTATAGTAAAAGATGACAAAGAACCATCCAAAGCCATAGAAGAATGAAGCCATCCAGATTACAGACACAAACATCAGAGATCTTATTATTTCTAATGGTAATCAGACCTTCTATTCATTACGCGATGTCACGTCATTACGTATCATGCGACCACAAGCTAATAGTAAAACTATATTGATTAATGTGCTTCTGTCTCCCCTGCGTTAAAATCGATGTTTAATGATTTCTCGGTGTCCATCGGGCCTGAGGTCTACTTCTTCATTACGTACTTAGACCACGCCTCATGACTCACATGAACTCTATGCAAAAGATATTCCGATGCGGGAGTCGAACCCCGGTCTCCACGGTGAAAGCGTGGTGTGATAGCCGTTACACTACATCGGATAACTACTTATTAAAGTTCCATCCACAAAGTTAGGGAGGCATGAGTACGTATAAGGCACATGAGTACGTATAAGGCACATGACTACTACATTTGCTGTGCCCCAGCACTCGCGGCGGATGATATCCTCCTAGTAAACAGCTGTGTAATGGCATCTTGTTACCTGTATTATGAATGACATCTTGGCGTACAAGAATTAGCCGATTCTTTCCTCAGCAGACTAAATGATTATCCCCAGTTTTATGATCGTAGACGCTCCTATAACCTTACCGAAAAACAACCTCAGTATTCTTCTTAACAGTCCCATGACATTCATCCCTGTGTACTACGAAGCTCTAGAGATCCCCTAGTTCTTGAACTAAGTCATTAATGTCAGACTAGTCCACCCCTAGGAATACAACCGGTGGTTAACATTCTTCCCTGATTTCAGCATCAACTGAAGGTGTTCGTGTCCTATCGTATGACCGATATATTCAGGAAGGAAGTACTATGTAATTTTTCAATAGCCCGCAAGTCTCTCAATTAAATGTAACTGTTGCGTTTCCTTGACGACCAGTGTGAGGGGAATGGAGATGAATGATAAAATTAAGCAATCCCTAAGGGTACTTATGACGATGATGCGTCGATCCTTAGGTTATAAGAAGGAAGAATTAGAATGAGTTCAATATCAATTATCAAAAACTAAGCATATGTCCCAGAAATTGAGGCACAGATTTTGGTCACTAAAAATGAAACCAACATTATCTTCAAAAGCACTTTCTGCATTCTTCAAGCCAGGGTTGTTCAAACCAGTGTCCAAAGACATCCCGTATGCGGCATCTGGAGCTAATTTAGCCGTCAATGTATGTATCACGTCTCTTTATGGGGTAGCTCTCTGGTCCTTTTATAAGGATTATATGACAACAAAACGTGAAAGTTGGCGCAGGGTAGCAGAAAAGGGTAAGGATAGACCTGCTTTTTAAAAGATATTCAAAAGAGGTCCACGATCCTCCAAACAGATTGTTCCATTCAGATAAGGAAGATGAGCAGCTGGAGAGAGGCAATTTTGGCGGACAGTTCATTCTCTAACATTTGGTGATATTTCCATGTTCTGTCTTGGTTGGGGTTCCTAATTCAACTGTGTAACGTCGGATTGACAGTCCAGGGTAGGAAATCTATTGTCTACAGGGCGGATTAGCAGGTGCCCTAACGTTCCCCGCAGTAGCATACTATATATTCAGGCAAAGATTGCACAGACTGGAATACGAAGGTGTTCAAATATTCTGATTCAAAAGCCTTTGGTGTTCAATAATCCAACGTCGAATAATATTTATTCTTTATAGTTGACATTCTTATAATTCTTATCAAACAAGCTTTCGGAAGTTTGACTAGCCAAAATTCCGACTGATTCATATGGCAGAAAGTAGCATATAAGTGGCTGAAAGGTAGCGTAAAATGCCAAACTGTTATCGTGTTAGAGTAAAATCCAACTCAACGAGACCGTTAATTGACTTTGAACCATGCAGGCAATTTCGTCACAAAGACCTGAGAGGACCACTTATGGATTAAACAAACCTAAAGCCGCATACTTCCCACAACCCGGTTCTAAGTTGTATGCTGACAAGCAGCTGTACGAGAGGATTGGATCTAGCGGGAAAAGCTGGTTCAAACCCATTGGATTGAACCCAGAAGTGCAATTGCTGTTGAGATCCCAGCTAAAAGTGTTTTCCGTATACGTACCCCTGAAGGGCCGCAAGTTGGTGATTTGAACATTTGGAATAGACATAACCCAAGGGAAAGATTTTGGGCAGCCAGAACTAGACAATTGCACAGTGCGCATGTCTCAACATTTGATAGATTGTGGTCGAATCTCCCATATCTAAGGCCAATGGTGACAATTCTCGGTGATACCTTAAACGCCAGGCACGATGAATGGGGAGGTAGAGCACATGATACAATGGGCACTAGATGTGATCCATATGTGGAAAAGCTAATCAGCGGCGAAGATAATGATTTCCATTGTCATTCAAATTTAACAAGAGCCGTTATGCCCTATGGGTTAACTGAGTTTGATATTCATGACGTCTTAAATGTGTTTCAAGTTACTGGTCTGAATGAGTATGATCAGTACTTCATGGAAACCTGTCCATCTAATAAAGATGACTATTTTGAGTGCTTTGCAGAACAGGATCTATTAGTAGCACTTTCTGCGTGTCCGGGTGGTGATTTATCACAATGGGATTGGGGAGAAGATAAGGATAATACTGAATCAAAGGGAATGCTTGAATGTTGTAGACCACTTGCAATTGAAATATATCAATTAAACAATCCTGAAACCGTCTTGAAAGATTGGAATTTCCCTGAATCACCTAAATATAGAGGTAACCATGGTTTGAGACAACCATAAATAGCTTAGAGAAAAACGTTTCAATCAAGATTTGAAAACATCCATTGAATAAAATAATGATAATGATAATAATAATATGAAAGTAAACGTACAATTCGTACTGTAACTAATGAAGAACTATATATGATAAAATGAAGAACTATAAAAATATAAATTATTCTATGCGTGAAATGCGAATGAGAAAAAGTGTTAATGAGATTCCTTTAGGATGACCATGGTGAAAGAAAAACCAAAATAATGATAAAGGAACTGAAAACTAATGACTACCTCCCACTAATGTACAATGCAATTACCCAGTGTTATTCTTTTGAAACGGCTTAACAGTCAACCAATTCCAAAACTTCCAAGTGGACTGGGCGGCATTGTTCACCAATGTTTTCGTCGTACAAGTTGTAGAAGTTACCAGACAAACATTGGTAGAAGACATCGGCTTCACCAAGAGCCAAGTTACCTTGTGGGGTGATAGACCAGCCAGCAGCGTAGATGGCACCAGCTTGTGGTGGACCGTCGAATTGGAATTGTCTGTTGGCGACAATAGAACCAACTCTACCCTTGATGTCGTGCAAGATACCGTCTTCCAATTTCAATTGTAGAGTACCATTGTTCTTGCAAGCTTGAGCACCGGCAACACCATCAGAAGCAGCGGTTTGGACGGCACCAGCAGAAGTGGTCAAAGATGCAGAAGAGCCTTCGCTAGAAGATGGGCTCAAAGTAGTTCTGGAGTTACCAGCGACCTTACCAGTGGCTTGAACTTGACCATCACCAATTTGAGATGCAACGTCCTTGGATGGTAGAGAAGAAGAGGAACAAGATGTGGTGGTTCTGGTAGTAGCTTGATTTGACCGTCACCAATTTGAGAGATTGGTTGAGCAGATGGCTTTGGAGCTGGGGTACCAGTGGTAGCTTGAATTTGACCATCACCAATTTGAGAGATTGGTTGAGCAGATGGCTTTGGAGATGGCTTGCTAGATGGGGTACCAGTGGTAGCTTGGATTTGACCATCACCAATTTGAGAGATTGGTTGAGCAGATGGCTTTGGAGATGGCTTGCTAGATGGGGTACCAGTGGTAGCTTGGATTTGACCATCACCAATTTGAGAGATTGGTTGAGCAGATGGCTTTGGAGATGGCTTGCTAGATGGGGTACCAGTGGTAGCTTGGATTTGACCATCACCAATTTGAGAGATTGGTTGAGCAGATGGCTTTGGAGATGGCTTGCTAGATGGGGTACCAGTGGTAGCTTGGATTTGACCATCACCAATTTGAGAGATTGGTTGAGCAGATGGCTTTGGAGATGGCTTGCTAGATGGGGAACCAGTAGTAGCTTGGATTTGACCATCACCGATTTGAGAAACTGGTTGAGCAGATGGCTTTGGAGATGGAGTGGTGGATGGAGTAGCAGTAGTAGCTTGGATTTGACCATCACCGATTTGAGTAATTGGGGCAGCTCTCTTCACTTGGGATGCAGTGTGAGTAGAGCTGTTAGCAATAGTTTGAACTGCGATACCGAAAGTAGCGGAGTAGGAGGACTTAGCATCCTTGTAAGTACCACTTGGAGTCAAAGTAGACCATGATTGATCGGCACCGTAGTGAGCCAAGGCGGAAGAAGTCAAAGCGGCAGAAGCTAAAGTAGTCTTGAATTGCATTTCTTATTGAATTGTTTTGGTTGCTGGAGTGATTGATCTGATTAGATGTGATCGACTGTTGTT
This sequence comes from Zygosaccharomyces sapae, assembly GCA_900465325.1. Lineage (NCBI taxonomy): Eukaryota > Fungi > Ascomycota > Saccharomycetes > Saccharomycetales > Saccharomycetaceae > Zygosaccharomyces > Zygosaccharomyces sapae. Next base: position 37,670 of record UEGL01000051.1, on the reverse strand, counting down.
TTCTGATGTTCTTGTATGTAAAAGAGAAGTGGATCCAAAATTGATCTCTTGTTGAAATTATGCCAACCTTTTATACCAAATCTGTTCTCAAATCGCTTTTCTTCAAATCGATCGGCGGTTAATTAAATGGCTGGCAAAAGAAGGAGAAGCTGGTATGTAATACCGCCAAGATCATGCGCTGCTAAAAAGAATCTAAAAATTTAATTAATTAACCAGCCGAAAAGTTAACATAATAGTAAAAGGGAGAGGGACCCTCACCGTAATAGGAATACTAAAACTATAAAAGTATTGAGAAGCTTCATATCCTTTCCCTTTTAGGATAATTAGAAAGACTGAGCATAATATTAAAAAGTTGATCTATGTTTTGACTTTGCCGCCTGTAGAAAAGGAACATAGTTGCAAGAATGCATTCCCACGTCTAAAACTAGAGAAACGAGGCAGAACAATCTCTCACAATATCTTCGAACAGACCAGCACTAATTAAACTTCCGAAAATAGATTGCGATTTACTCAAAACAGACACCTTTTACCTCCGATGTTTGCATTATTACCCAGAGGGAAAGCGGAGGAGCAAGCGCACGTCAAATTTAGCAAGCAAACTTTTCTTAACTAATTTTATTCCTAAATACGGTAAAAGAACACACGATAGAAAGCCGCATCCCAAGCATGTGAATCTCACGTGATCAGAACTTTTTGCTTAATTTTCTACAGACAAGACAATAGATAGAGGACTTTCTATTTTTCTTTTACCCAATAAGAACATACAAGATTGTGCGGGGAGGAGAGAAGGGAGGGTAAGTAGGAAAGAAGCAAGGAAAGATGAAGAAGACGCAATCTATGAATCGAGCCCAGTATCGAATTTAATTGACAGATCCGTTGTAAGCAGCAATGTGAAAGCGTAAATGAAGTAGTCGATACCCCTCGGTATGACATCTATCGGTCATTCTTTAGAGTAATTGTGTTGCAATGTGAGAAGTCGAGCTAATCTATGGGGCAAACAAAAATTTAGTGACATGCCGCCCAACTCCGGTCCATTTGCTCGAGCCGGAAAAATTGAAACCAAAACATAAGATTATGCATACGTAATTTTACTTCCGGACCGGTGTGGGACGACGGGTAAGATGTTTGTGTTGCCGTCATATGGTGGGAACAGAACGGACCGAGATGAAAGCGAGAAAGTGACGAAGTGAGAAAAAGGGGATACAGAGAAAATTACGCAGAGAAAATTGAAAAACATTCCCACTAGGGAAAGTATTGGCGCGCTAGATTTACCTAGAATCACCCGCGTGGGAAAAGAGATCTAAGGAAAAAGTTCAGAAGAAGGTGAAAGAAAGTAGGGAAGAATAGAGAATGTGGCTCTACACGCTGTTATAGTGCCACTGCGCCTTGACATACGGAAGTTAATTATCCGAAGAGAGGAAGCAGATAGGAGACTCTTGAAGACAATTTTACCGTATTGGGATACTTTATTAGCCGAAAGTAGGTACCGCACACCACACAGCTCACTAATTATAGAACTGAAATTGGAAGGGAGAGTGGGAAGAAAAATCTCTTTTACCCTATGCGGGAATGTGAGTGATGCGTACGGTCCCTTCTAGGTAAATTTGACTCTCAGCGGTAGATTCTATTTCGATTCGGTCTTCTGGTTTTGTTAAGTTTTCCGTATAGGGCAATTGAACTCTCTCCTTGGGAATCTTGGACCAAGATTTGCTGGTAGGCGGAGACGGCGGCCAGCACATATAAAAGAAGCAAGGTTTTATTAGATGCTGGTTTCATTTTTCAGTTGTATATTATATTCTCAAGAACATCAGAAAACATCAGAGAGAACCTTTATCCAAGGGAATAACAGTTCTTACACAGTCGCTCCTAGATTTTCTTCATCGATATACGAACTGTTCTCTAGTTTTAATCTTTCTCTAAACCTAAGAACTGATCAATAGTAATAATAATGCAGTACAAGAAGACTCTGGCCTCTGCCGCTCTAGCCTCTGCCGCTCTGTCCGCATACGTTCCAAGTGAACCATGGAGCACCTTGACTCCAAGCAAGACTTTGCCAGGTGGTGTTCGCTCTTATCCATCCACCTTTGGTATTTCCATCCAAACTGCCTCTAACTCTACTTCTGAAAAGGGTTCCGACAAGAAGCACGGTAAGAGAGCTGTTTCTCAGATCGGTGACGGTCAAATCCAAGCTACAACCGGTTCTGAATCCGCTACTCCAAAGACCTCTGAAGCTCCAAAGGCTACCTCTTCTGCCAAGCCATCTGCCCAAGCAGTTTCTCAAATCACTGACGGTCAAATCCAAGCTACCACCGGTGCTGAATCTGCTTCTCCAAAGAGCTCTGAAGCTCCAAAGGCCACTTCCTCTGCTAAGCCATCTGCTCAAGCAGTTTCTCAAATCACTGACGGTCAAATCCAAGCTACTGCTGGTAAGCAATCTTCTGCTCCAGAAAGCTCTGCTGCTCCAACCGGTACTACCACTTACACTCCATTGAGCACCAGAACTTCTGAAACCACTGCTACCGCCCACACAACTGTCACCTCTGGTGAGACCACCACCGTTCAAGACAAGACCTCCGTTCAAGCTGTCTCTCAAATCACTGACGGTCAAGTGCAAGCCACTACTGGTCAACCAACCAATGCTGCTGCACCAACTACCACTGGTGGTCACACTTTGAAGACTACCGTTGCCCCAGTTTCTCAAATTGGTGACGGTCAGATTCAAGCCACCCACGGTGCTCAAGGCTCCTCTGAAGCTCCAAAGACTACTGTTGCAGCTATCTCTCAAATCGGTGATGGTCAAGTTCAAGCTACCACCGCTCCACAAATCACTACTGTGACTCAAGACGGTAAGAAGACCACTTCTAGCTTCTACGTTCCAGAAGGTACTCAATCTACCTCAGTCACAGTTAACAGTAAGCCAACTGTTGTTGCCGTTTCCCAAATCGCTGACGGTCAAGTCCAAGCTGAAGGTATCTCTGGTAGACCAACCGTCGCTGGTTCTGCTCCAACCACCGTCACTGTGAAGGGTAAGCCAACAACTGCTGCTGTGTCTCAAATTCAAGATGGTCAAGTCCAAGCTGACAAGCCATCTACCTCTTCTGCTGCTGCTGCTCCAACTGTCGGTGCTGGCGCTTCTTCCGCTGGTGTTAACGGCACTTCTGCCGCTGGTGGTGCATCTAACACCACTTCCGAAGTTTCCTCTTCTGACCCAGTTAAGGCTGTTTCCTGTAAGAACAACGGTACTTTGGGTGTCACCTTGAAGGACGGTGTTTTGACTGACACCAAGGGTAGAATCGGTTCCATCGTTTCCAACCACCAATTCCAATTTGATGGTCCACCACCACAAGCTGGTGCTATCTACGCTGGTGGCTGGTCCATCTCTCAAGAAGGTAACTTGGCCATTGGTGACGTTGAAACCTTCTACCAATGTTTGTCTGGTGACTTCTACAACATCTACGACGAAAACCTTGGTGACCAATGCCACCCAGTCCACTTGGAAGTCATTGACTTGACCGACTGCTAAATGAACGGAATGCTGAACTGAATGAACATTCATTTCATTTATTTTATTTTATTTTTCGCTAAAAGTTTGAGGGGATGGATGAGAAGTTCAACCATCCCGAAGAATTTTGTTTCGTTGATTTATGGCATACCCGATTATGAGCATCCGTTCCTTTGCATTGTTTTACTTCAATTTCTCCCAATGATCTGTGGTGTCAACCATGGATGATTTTTCGTTCGTCCCAAGGTTAAGATTTTCTATGCCTTGGCCCTAGGTTTTATTGTTTGAGTAAATGAGTAGGAAGGGACTCTCTTTAGTTCTCTTTAACTTTCTTTAGTTCTACATTTTGTATACGTTATTTTTTATGAAAAGATCTCCAAAATTAAAAGTTCAGTAGCTTAATGTCAAATTGGCGTTATTGTAACGGACAAATTGGTCGTGTTCGGCTCGGTCTAACGAAGTTCCTTGGCTTCAAGAAAAGAGTTCCGGAGGATCCTATCGTCTGAAACCGCCTAAGACTATTCTTCAATAATTTTTTAGAATAATGCCATACTTCTTTTATAGTTCCATTCAGTTATATATCGTCTCTAACAATGGTATATAAACCTTGTAAATTGATAAAAAAAAATAACTTTCACTTCCATAAGAAACCAGAGAAAACTCGAGTTTTCAGCCATTAGTGTACACGAACGTTAGGGGTATAATATAAATCTTGAAAACAAAATAATCATCAGAACTTGTTAATAATCAACTAGCTTGTCATATCCGCTTAACAGTTAACCAAGTCAACGGCCTCCAAGTGGATTGGTTCACATTGAGCGCCGATAGACTTGTCGTACAAGTTGTAGAAGTCACCAGACAAACATTGGTAGAAAACATCGTTGTCACCAATGGCCAAGTTACCTTCTGGAGTGATAGACCAGCCACCAGCGTAGATAGCACCAGCTTGTGGTGGTGGACCATCAAATTGGAATTGTCTGTTGGCAACAATAGAACCGATTCTACCCTTGTTGTCAGTCAAAACACCACCCTTCAAGTTAACGGACAAAGAGCCTTCGTTCTTACAGGATTGACCAGATAGGTTTGGAGCACCAGTTGGGCAAGATGTGCTTGAAGTTTTGCCTGATGAGCTAGTAGCAGAAGCTTCGGAAGCAGATGGGTTCAAAACAGTCGTAGAACCGATCTTAGATTGAACGGCGACCTTTTGTTGTTGAACTTGACCGTCGGTGATTTGAGAGATACCGACGACAGTGGATGGCTTGCCAGATTCGTTGCAGTTTTCACCGTTGCAGCTGGAGCTGTTGCCGAAGTTACCACCATGGTTTGGAGTAGAAGAAGCACCTGGAGCAGAGTTAGCTGGGGTACCTTGAGAACCTGGGGCAGAAGCACCTGGAGCACCTGGAGCAGAAGTAGCTGGGGTACCTTGAGAACCTGGGGCAGAAGCACCTGGAGCACCTGGAGCAGGCTTAGATGGAGTACCTTGAGCACCTGGAGCAGAAGTAGCTGGGGTACCTTGAGAACCTGGGGCAGAAGCACCTGGAGCACCTGGAGCAGGCTTAGATGGAGTACCTTGAGCACCTGGAGCAGAGGTAGCTGGGGTACCTTGAGAACCTGGAGCAGAAGCACCTGGAGCACCTGGAGCTTGAGAAGCACCTAGAGTGACAGTCTTGCCTGGAACGGTGGTACCTGGGATACAAGTACCTGGTTGAGTTGTACCTGGAATGACAGAGACGTTACCACCTTGACCTGGAGCACCTGGAGCACATTGGCCATTGTCACATGGAGCAGTGACGGCAGTGGTGACAGTCTTTGGAGTAGCAACAGTAGAGCCGTTACCGACAGTAACGCTTGGAGTCACGGTAGTGCTGTGAACAACGGTAGTGCTTTCATGGGCGGTCTTGGTGACTTGGCTAGTCTTTGGAGAGACACCACCTGGGACGGTAGTAGTCTTACCGGCTTCAGAACTACTTTCAGTCTTACCACCTTGGGCAGTACCAGAAGCACCTGGAGCAGAAGTAGCTGGGGTACCTTGAGAACCTGGGGCAGAAGCACCTGGAGCACCTGGAGCACCTGGAGCAGGCTTAGATGGAGTACCTTGAGCACCTGGAGCACCTGGAGCAGGCTTAGATGGAGTACCTTGAGCACCTGGAGCAGAAGTAGCTGGGGTACCTTGAGAACCTGGGGCAGAAGCACCTGGAGCACCTGGAGCAGGCTTAGATGGAGTACCGTGAGCACCTGGAGCAGAAGTAGCTGGGGTGGCCTTGGAAGCACCAGAAGAGCCTGGAACACCTGGGGCAGAAGTAGCCGGGGTACCAGCGGTGGCTGGAGTGCCTGGGGTGCCTGGAGTACCAGCGGTGCCTGGGGCAGAAGTAGCCGGGGTACCAGCGGTGGCTGGAGTGCCTGGGGTGCCTGGAGTACCAGCGGTGCCTGGGGTGCCTGGAGTACCAGCGGTGGCTGGAGTGCCTGGAGTACCTGGAGTACCTGGAGTACCAGCGGTGGCTGGAGTAGCCTTGGATGCACCAGTGTTACCAGTAGCAGATGGAGCTGGGGTAGGCTTGGTGTTACCACCAGCTGGTTGAGTGCCGGCAGTAGCTTGAATTTGACCGTCACCAATTTGAGAAATCATGTCTCTCTTAGCCTTGGAACCACTGCTAATTGGTTGGACAGCGATACCGAATGAAGAGCTGTGGTCGGTAGCACCGCACTTGTAGGTGTTTGATGGGGTCAAAGTAGACCATGATTGAGCGGAGTTACCGTCGGCAGAGACGGTAGATGCCAAAGAGGCAGCGGTAACCAACATAGCGTTCTTGAACTGCATTTTTCCGTATATTTGGTATTGATGTGCTGTGTGGTATCAAAGATTTAAAAAAAAACCTAGTGAATGAATGGAACTAATGGCAATAGTTAGAATTCTATACGTTATCTTCTCGTGCAAAGATTAACGAAAGTAAAAGTTATAAGCGAAAGTATGGATTTTCTTAGAGACTTGAGTTTGAAATCTCTTGTCCTCTATGGATCTCTTATGAAGAAAAGAATTTTAAAAGGAAATTTCTCTACGATTCCCAGATCTGTGGGCTAACCTTGCCACCTTATATATCCGATTTCACCTCCATTATTTTTTTGGTATCACATAGTGTCTCCTCGACCCACCTTCAATCAATGAATCAGATTGGGCTAGACACTAAGGCAAATTGAAAAATAGAGTATTCGTCACTGCCAACCTTGGCGTATACCTACCGTATTTTCACCCTAACTTTCGTTGTTGTTTGTCTACTTCGTGGTTTCTTTGACTAAAAGTGAAGTGTAGTTTGACAAGTTCGGTTCATCATTTCGTGTTCATCAACAAACCTTTAGAGGTCGCGTACTTGTTTAAAGAAGTAAAGATGTCTATCTACGCGATTTTAATGATTCAGATGCGGGTATTTGGATAGTAATCAATGGCTGGAATTGCTTAACGTAGAATGAGGAAACGCGTTTCCTGTAAACAGTGGCAGAACCGTTAAAGTTATTGTGATGCTTGAACAAGTGAAGGTAGAAGATTGGAATAAGCAAGGACGCTCCCGCGTTAGAAGTTTGGGAAACTGAGAATTCTAAAGGAGGGCGTGGTACTTCCTTTTGTTCCTACTAATTGTAATTGTTCGTTGCGATTGGTACGGGAAGACCTAGAAACCAAGAATGGTGGCATTAACTGGACGTAGCTGACACCACTGGGGTAAGAGCGATGGAGGTTTTGAGGGCTAGTTTGTGGTTGGTGATGTTTACCGTTATCTCAAAAGAATATAGGTTTTCTGAGCCATTGGATGTTTAGGGATATTAAGATCTAATTTGGATACGAGATTTGGTCTGGTTCTCAGAAAAGAGATCGACGGTATCGGAATGATTCTATCCTTAGCACATTAATCTGCTGAATTGTGTCCAATGGTAGGCTTATGCCAAGAAGAAATGGAAAGGCGTATGCTAACGGTGTTCTCGGCCCGTCTTCGAACTATGTTCACCGGTTTTAGTTGGCTATAGGAATGTGGTTACTATGAGCTACTACAACTATGACTAGTACGAATACCACGACTGATATTATTATACAAGGCGAACCTGTGGATTTTTCTCCTGCCAGGGTTCTCAAATTGAACCATTGGGCATCATAGGGAATGCGGGCGCGGGTGGCATTGTTGCTGTGGCGAGCAAACCGCATAAGTGAATCCTTCTTTAGTTCGCCACAAAGGGTTTTCTTTTCACCGGGGCCATATTGCCAAATTTGAAAATTACATCCCCTGTAATGTGACTTCCAAATCTTTGAACGTCTTTTGGTGCAAGTTGGTTACGATTGTAGAAATGTTTTCAACGCGCGAAACTGTTGATGTTGATGGTGGTATGCGAGTCACGTCAAATCCATAGTCATTTTAATGATTTCTTCAAATTTGTTTTGGCTCCCTGCCTTTGAATCCCGGCATCATCGATCATAAGAATGATTTGCTTGGAAAATTGGGTTTGATCTCCATTTTCAAATGAGGACGAAGAAGTGCTTACCAACCGGTAGCAAGTCTCCCATACTTTGTTGAATTCCTTTAAAGGAGTTTGGAAACACGGTCCGTCTACTGTTTCCAAATCATAGATGTATTCATTCCAACCGGACCAATTTTTGAAACCGTACCAACAAATGATCCGAACTCACCACTTTCACCACTACCGTTCCTACCAACAGTAACCACTCCCAAAAGATCTCGATCGCTCAATGACTCTAACAGTGTGCGGAGACCGTCAAGGATTTTTGTCTACACTGCACGGCATCCTCTCCGCGTCCGTGGCAAAGACTTAAACATACAATTAACTGCAAGGGCACTTCCTGTGCGCTATTTTCCCATGGTTTGGCGCATTGACTGCAGGCCAGCTGTTTATCATCGCAGACAATCCCCTTTAATGCAGGTGCCATATCTTCAGGGAAAATCTCCCAGGCAGTATCTGACATGAATTCCAATTCTGGTTCCCTCTCAGGTTGCATCAGTAGAATTTCCATTTTTCCAAAATGGATCTGTGATTTTCAGATGGGGAGGGAATGCAAAGTAAATCTCTGGTAGCGTTCTACTTTTCAAATCGATAATCAACGTGGTCTCACTCAATCGGTTGACAAGACAAACTTGCTCCATTGGAATCTTGCCAATTGTCTTCATTTCAAAAGATCGAAAAGTATTAAACATTTCTCGAAAAACATACTAGCGTATTATGATTCCAACTCTCACCATCTGTTGAGTAGCTGATCTGATCGAATATTGATAGAGATCCGAATTGGTCCTTGAATCGACCTCGCTTTTCACAAAGCTTTCTACTTGCAGTGCCAATATTCTCTTTTCCTGTAAAACGTGTTGATTACGCTTAGGGTTCGCTTTGCAACAGCTCTTACTGTGTCTATCCTTGGGAATTTGGGCGGTTATCGAATAATGGTTATCCCTCAGCGAGTTGATTTCAATCCGCAAATCCTGCTGATCATCACCATCGTCATCATCACCACTATCACCGCTTGGCCTCCGACTTTCGTTCGCTGCTGTGTTTGTATAGTTACCAACTGAAGTCGAAACTCCACTTCCAAACAGATTTTCGTAAGACAGTTCCGTATCGTCATTTTCGTAGTTGGTACTAACCCTTCTTATCCGTAGCGGCGTTTTGAAGCCATCCGAGAAAATGTCTGCTGAGGTTATTAGTTGATCCCGTGGAGTAAAATCAAGCATAGCGCTGCCGGCACTATCAGATAATCTTGCGTCTAGTAGATGTTGTTCAATGATGGAAGAAGTGCTTTCCCTATGTGTTAAGAGGCTTGATGTCATTTTGTGGATAACGTCTTCGTCCACTGGCTTGGAAATTTTATGACAAGTTCTACATTGTGGCCATTTACCCTCTCTGTAATGAGGTTCATACATGGCCAAATAGCATTCGTAATGACTAGCATGGGAACAAGTCATTTGTACCACAGTTTCACCGGGAAAATACTATTCATGCCTTCGGCGCACATACTACAGTGCTCAGAGACAAACCTTCTTCGACCAGCGGAGGTACTAACGCTAGAGACATTTTGGAGATGCTGCACAAATACGTTGGGGAATCTTCTTCTAGATATGGATCTTCCACCGTCTCTGTCCACATTATGGGATGGCTAATGATACCACTCGAAGTGGAAGCAGACTTCAAAGAGTTTTTCAAATTTGTAGGTTTGATTCCACTTGACGTGGAACTCTTGGGTCTTAGTGGTGAAAAGAGATGTATTGGCGAGTCTAACCTAGCAGTTTTACTTGAACCAGAGGAACCAGAAGTAGAACTTCGTGAAATATCCCGTTGGTGCCGCTGGTATGGGGTTTGCAGCTGTTGTTGATGTTGCTGTCTCTCCTTTTTTCCCTTTCACACTTGGTGGAGGAGTTAACGGCTGACTCAGGTTTAATGGGTTTGGTGTAGATCTTTTCATAGACATGGAGCTACCTATTTTATTGAAGAGCCCACTAGAATCTAAACTTGTATTCGACTGAGATTTGAGACTGGTTCTTCTGAAGACTTTACCTGAAAGATTTTTGAACAATTTAGGCCTCGTGGCATCTTGCTCGACACTTGAGGTGTATGTACCTTCTTGTCGAATGTAGTTTTATCTGTCGGTGTTCGAACTGCGTTTTGCATTGGTAGCATATTTCTTACCTTCTATAAGACTTGATGACGGGAGAAAATGGTAGGTCCCTTTGGATTCTATCTCTGTTAATAAGCGAAACAATCTATAGTTTTACCTTCGAACCATTGTTCTTTTTTCTCCCAACATCATAAAACTTATATCAATCACCCATCAAACGCCCCTAATATTTATAAAGTCATCACCGGTAGAGGTAGTTCTCAGCAACGGTTACAGTTAAGGGAGCGTGTAAGTCATGGCCACTGAACATAAAGATCGATTACAATCTCGACCCCATTGGCGTATGTGTTTCTGTCGAACCGTGTAGCGGGGTTGAATCCTCAATCTTTCGATAAGGCAAAATTGTCGTAGTTCCAAAGTCGGTAAATCCTGTATCTAATTACTTCCTATTTCTTGCTTTAGACTCGCACACATTATTTAGCTACTCTTCAAACAATGCTGTATTTGAGGCTTGCCTTTATTCATGGGGTTTTATCTTGAAAATGTTGTTCCTGCTTCTTCTTCTGTAGCGACACACCGAGTTGTCGCCCAAAAAGTGAAAAAATCATTAAATAGTAGCCGATTTGGCTGAAGTTATTAGTCGATCTTGAGTAGCACCTCTAGGATTAGCGTTAGTATACTTGATCCTTCGATTCGTGGCATCGATATTAAGAGGTACATGGGAGAGGCCTCAAATCTTGAAGTAAGGAACTAGAGCGAAAAAAAAAAAAAAAGTCCGCCCCACAATTTCACCTGTCCTGCTGTTCAATTGTGGGCCAGCCGTGCTTGATCTGATTAAAGTTTAATCGCCTTGGTGTGGCATCTCGACTGGTTTCCAATCCCTAATAGTCCGACGTCTTCTGTCACGAGGGAATTTTAACCCATTTTAAGCACATACTAATCATAATTAATCGGTTTCGACGTCAATGTCCCATAACACCCTGTAACTGCATGTAGCCTCTGTAATATGTCGCCAATGGGTGTGAAAAGGCCAAGTTGTTTTGTTCACCATCGTAGGAATGCAACATACCAACACATCCTAGACCTGGTTGAACTTCCAGTTTGGTAAGTATCCATGAACCTGAATCGCCAGCACTGGCAAATAGTGGTAATGGTGAAGAGACGACAAATTCACTACTTTGTAGGGCACCATCTGCCCAGTATACTAATTTAGTAGCATTCACCTGCCCTGAAGTGTAATTTGTTGAAGCCCCGATTTTAAACACTTTTAAACCCGGTTTGCATTTGAGAATTTTCTCCTTGACATACATGTTCCGAAACCTTAAAGTTGGATCTGGCACTGTAGTAAGGCCTGCCCCAAACAGTTTTCACACTTGAATTTCTTATCCACTTTAATGATTGCAAAATCCGAAAGTTTATGATCGATGATAGACCTCTCCCCAAACCACTTGACCAAACTTATTTTCATCTTGCCATTTCATATGAGCTTCCACACGAGCCACTTCTTCCAGAAATGCCTTAGACTCTTGAGATTCCTGTGGGTACCTGTGATTTTCTTCCAAAAGAGTATTTCTGTAGGCGGTCTGTAGGACTTTAGAAGGTGTTGATACGTGTGGATAGTCTTGAGTCTCTGAGAGGACGACATGTGAGCAAGTAATGGCGAATGAAGCACCTGCGAATCGCGATAATTTGTGGTTTTCTTCGATCTGTGGGAATAAATAGCCTCCCAAAGTGCCGGTGCTTTTGAGACTGTGGTCGGAAGATAGTGACATCGAAATTGGCGGTTCAAGGGCATTAGTCGCTAATCGGTATGGCGGGATAAACGAAGTTCCCATGGAAGTCTTTGGTAGCTCAAATTCCATTGGTGTTGCCGGAACGTCCATTACGTCCGCGCAAGGCTTGATATAATCCTTCACACAGTAGAAATGCACATCTGGAAACAAAGAATAAAGTGCGTTCACAATCTCATAATGCTTCTGATGTGGTTCGGGTACTCCGAACATGACCGTTAGAATGGCGGATCTTCGAGATAATCCCCTTAGGATGGGCGCAATGAAGGCGCCTTCCTGATCTGCAATCAAGGAGGAGTCATGCGTAGAAAGTTCTTCGATGATCTTACCAATACTATCTCGCTGGGGTAAATTACAATCTGCATCGATGCAGAAATTCGCCATATACGGTAAAGTTTGAGGGTTTTGATCCCTATCTATTGAAATGTTTAGCTTTTTCAGGAATTGCATGTACCTCCTCATGAGTATTGATCTTGAATTACCAAATACTTCTGAGGCCAACAAATTGTCCAAAAATGAAGAGTCATCTTGGTGATGGCCCTTAGCGAAGAATTTCTCTCGAAAAATATTCTAAATGGCAATTTACCGCTACAGTTAGGCATGAACTTCTTGAAGAGTTCAATAGCCTCGATAACCGCTTTCGAAATGTTGGTAACGTTTTGATGTATATCATCCATTAATTCTGCTAAATTCTCTTCTAAATCCATCAGCTCTTTCTCCACTTGTTCTGAGCGTAATGCTCTTGAAGAATTGACTCTAGAAGCCGGCACTGACCCTTCCTCCGTACCGGTATCCAATTCATTTGTATCTTCCTCAGAAACAGTATTTAAGCTGGAAAACTTCTTGTGGTCAATCACTCTCAATGGTTTTCCTACGTTTTCCATATTACCTTGGTCATCATTGTCTGACCTTGTACTAATAGAAGACGAACCATGCGTATACCTACCTCTCGAAAAACGGATGAAGATCTAGTCGAAGGTATTTCATGAGTTGAATTATCGTCATAAATAGAGCCCCTGCTACTGCCGCCATGCCTCATCGTCTCCAATTCAGAACTCGTATCTGGAGTTTTTCAGAAGATTCTCTATCTGTGTTACCTCGATTGTCATCGGATCTTGAGGGAGTACTGTCAGCATCACTACTATTCTTCTTCGATGATTTCTTACTCAGTCCGAATAATCTGACCATGTCTAATCTCTTGGCAAAACAACCTATGTTCAGTTAGTTTGAATGGTATATTATTTTAAGCGTTTGTGCTTACTTGCTCCCTAAAACTTGTACAGTTTTAGACGATGCACTATATGTGAAATTGCGATCATCAAAGAAATAATCGCAGCAGCTATGGTGAGTAATCTATGTGCATATATTATTTCACAGAAGTCGAATTCATACTACGTTTAATCATACCTTCACGGCATTATCCGATGAGGTGAGTCCTGTGGATATCTTTTTCAACAAGATTGGTGCCGTCCAATAGTAAGAAAACGCACGTGAGTTGATGGTAAGTAAGAAATGACCGGTACATATGAATGTGTTATAGTAAACTATTTGCTTGATTCTGGCAAGTTGAGTAAGATATTTCGGAACTTGGTACCATCTTGAGTTGATTCACCAACCTGAGAAGTACCCTTCTCCTTGTAAGTACTAACAGCGGGAACATCAGCTTTAATTCTTGTCACTTTGGTACCGTATGCCTTTGGTTCCAACTTGATCAAAGTGTGCAAAGGGATTGACATCCATGGAGATTCCTCCTGAGGAACATTCATAAAATATGCATAAATGCATCGCAGTACCGCCTGGTGTGTCACTATCAAAATATTTTCTTGACGTTCTAATTCCATAATGATAGGCTCTAGCCTAATCACTACATCACGGTAAGATTCACCTCCTGGGTATCTGTACTCGTATTTGTTTTCATCTCTAGCTTTGAAATCACCGGGGTACTTCTCCTCAATTTCTTCGTAAGTCATACCGTCACATACACCTGCATCCAATTCATCTAACGCCTTCCAATGAAGTTGTTTGTAAGGTAACTCTTGAGCAGTCTGTTGGGTTCTAATCAAAGTAGATGTCCAAACAGTTAAATCAGCATCACCTACACTCTGCTTAACCAACTCAGGTAATTTAGAGCTATACCTAAATCCCTTTCTGAAAGCCAAGAATCACCACCAATTTTTCTCCACGTTATAGACAGATTCACCGTGACGTGATAACCATATGCAGCGCGGACGGATGTGTAGATTCATCACATAAAACACGACACGACTCTCCAGATATGTTTGGATTCTATTGATGATAACTTCCTGGGCTACGTTGATCAATTTCACATACGTTAAGTTTTTATCTAGTTCATGATCTAACGGTTCGTAGACTTTTCGTACTTCGAAATTCTCTTTAGGAAATCCTTGGTAGCCACCTCACCGTCAATACCTTCGTAATCCGGAGAAGATTTCTTTACATCGCTAATATTCCTTAGTACCATGTCCATGTCATCAGACCAACTTTCTAAAACATAGGTTCAATAGCATGCTCCCTACAGAACTTTAAAATCCAGTTTCTTCTTTCTCTTGTAGTATTTGTACCATCAAGGATAGCCACAACACCATTTTCTTCTTCATACCATTTCATCATATCAGCAACAGCTTGCTCAGCAGCTTTCTGTCTAATTCCAAATGCCTGTGTATTGTTGAAATCGAAAAATTCCGCATTAGGGTGTCCTCTCGCAGCCTGGCGACGGTAGTTACCTACATTGAAGCATTTTGCCTTGATGGAAAGCCAGGATAAATACCTTACAATCTTTTGGGCAATGAAGGACTTGCCTCTAGCAGGAAGACCAACCATTACAACACAAACCCTCAGGTTTTCGACGTTGGATACTGTATAGAATGCCATCTTTTAATCGTTCAGAAAGAAATAAATGCGGGGAGACAGAGAGAAAGAACAGAGGAATCAGAGTAAGTTCAAATTTAACCACACCAGTGTTTTCGTATACCAATGAAGCAGAATTGACGCTATCCTGTTAGTTCATCAAAATCCTAATTGTCTTCGCGATCAATTTCAGATAACAATTTAGTTTCTTGAATTTATTGTGGGGGAATAGAGTTGAACCCGGTCTTGGTTTTACATCTTTCTAACACCTATTGAAGGGACGTAAGGGGTTTTTCAAGATTCTATTTGTGTTCGGAGTAAATGGACGAGAACATAAGAATACGTATGCGATGATGATCATGGTGATCATGATTCATGATTCAAACATAATGACGGTGATAAGCACAATTACTCTCATTCACTGACTTGTTTACTTGTTCTCCTCATTATACAACAATGACTTTGAACCTGTCATCGATCTCTTTGGTTGACGATATATTCACAGGTCATGTCAAAGTGTTCTAACGGAATATGGATCATCTCGTTAATGTACACAGAATTCAACTTGTTTGAAACCGATGCTGGAGTCCCATTCGTTCTTGGAATTTCGATGTAGGTACCATCTAGTTCCATGACGAATTTTTCCTGGAAGGCAATTCTATAGTATCTTGATCATCTATGTGTAGATCTTGCAGTCTAGCAGCAGCAGATTGTTGTTGGTCCGGTACCTGTTCTTCGAGTTTCAATGATTTCAAATTGGTCTTTATGAGCTCGATAAGACCGTTGATGTATTTCACACTAACATGTGTATCATGCTCATCACCGTGGATGAAATAGTACAAGCAACGGTTTAAGATTTCTATCATTAGTTGACAACTCTGAATGTTGTCCATGGTGGAATCTGCTACACGCAGAGACCTCTGCAAACATTCCAATACACGTTTGCCCTCTCTGTAGAAATCTGTAGTCGTGCCTTCTTCCTCGCCAATGACCGCAATCTCTGTAGCCCACCACAAATGAGAACATAGGTAAACTGCACGACATTGGTCTTGTTTCCTTAGGAGTCTCGATCCATGCAGCGTACATCTAACGATTAGAGAATCATAATAGTTCTCTTGATACAAAGATCGGGTCTTCTGTAGCGATTGAATCATGTAGACAAGAGCTTGGAATTGAGTTTTCAAGTCGCTCAATGACTCTTCGAAGACCGTAAAGCTTGCGAAAAAATCGTAAGCAATCTCACCTGCTGATAACTGATCTGCAAGGGATGCACTTTGAATGTTCAGTTTGTAAACTGTGTCGATCACTGATGATCCACACACGTTAAAAGATCGTTAATGCAACGAGATGCATACTTAAACAATTGCTTTATCATATTCGAATAATCACTCTCAGTCTTCTTGTTTAGTTTTGTCTTGTTTTCAAAAGATGGGATTTCCTAATCAATTTCCAAAAATTGGAGATAATAGCCGGATAAGTATATTTAATGTTTTGCCACCTTTGTAGTACCAATTCTTTAATAGGAGCAAATACTCCACTTGATTTTCCACGTTACGATACTGCTTAGGTTCCCTTGGTAACAACCGAAGGGCCAAATGACAAAATTTGGCCAATTTTTCCTGCGATGGATCTAACACCCAAGAACTGTTACCTTCCTCATCTTCTGTCAGATCGTCACTTAACCCCAGTGCATCATGAGAAGGCCTTCTAGTGGTAGAAGTCACACGGAACCTAATCAGGGGTTCCATTACTGATAATAAATTTTCTAAATTTGCCTTGGAATCAATGACAAACGAGTCCTCATTTTTGCGGAAATTGAAGTTGAAAGTAGAGTATCAAGAATAGTGTCTATAATGTTCTTCTGCAGGACCACGTTTTGCAAGGAAAGTAACTCTCTGAACGATTCGCACTGTGATATGATGTTGTAGAAAAGGGCAGCGGAACGGTTAACATGTTGGAAATTCTGCAGAATTAGTAAATTGACAAAAGGTACTCCGCACTTTGTGGTATTGCCCTGCCATAATCCCTGCATTTTGAGCGGTAAACCCGTAAAGAGCATTCAGATTTGACAAGTTGTCAGGATACCAGCGCAACGATAGTGCCATTATGCTCTCGATCAAGGGAACAAACTGCTGTAGTGATAAATCAGGTCTTTCCTCGTTCAATGTCCTCAGGTAATTCCAGAACACTTCGAAAAGATCCGAATCCACCTGCATAGCCTCTTGTTCTTGTTCCTTCCTGTCAATATATCCATTCAGACGGTCGATCAACGTAAGTACATTTTATTGATGGAAACATCCGGATTCATGTGTAAAGTGGACTCTAAGAGTAAATCCAAAGTTGATAGATGAAATTCATCGGGGAAAACCTGGCAAACAATGTCTAATAAATATTCCTGAGAGACCACATCCCTGCATTGAACCACTTGCTCTAGGATAACCGGCAGAATGTTATCTCTATAAATGACTAGATTATCATCAACAATCTGCGATAGTCTTACCAATTGAGATCCGATCAAAATTTGTAGTTCCTTGCGCTCCTTAGTCCTCTGTTCCCTTTCCTAAGAGGTCCTTGATGTTGTAAACGGACCCATAACTTATTCATCTCAATAAAATTGGTAATGACAAAATTAGCGTTGAATCCAATGGCATTTCCCGGTAGTAACTGTTTAGTCCGTTGTGATAGGTAATACCTCAAGAAAAGGCCTCTCATTGGATTTTGAACACCTCGACACATCTCTATCATATCCTTCAAGATTTCCTCCCGAGGTGAATCTGCACATTTCAAATAACTCGTTCCTACTGTGATCATAAGATAAAGACGTGGAACTACATTGCCCGCATACTGAACCAGTTCGTAGAGGTCTGCTAAATGGTGGAATTTTGGATGATTGTCCGTCAGGTAACTCGATAGAAGTGATAGTGAATCGAATACCATAATATATAACTCGTAATACTGTTTCGGGGTCAAATCTGGTTTTCTCAGCTCTGTCAACATCATTGATGCGTGCTTCAATGCATCCATTAATTTACGCTGCTGAAGACATCTCTGCATAAGAACAGCTTGTTGTCTTACCACGATGAGAGCCTGCTCTAACGTCTCAGAATAGGACATGGCAAAAGCGGCGAACACGGTTAATCAATTGGAAGTGTCTTGTGAGGAGATGAAAAGAGTAGATGGGGATTGTCCACAATTGATAAGATTCAATTGGCAACGGAACTTATCGGTATTAATAGCTCCCTAACCTGAATATAGACTATAATGTGTCTTCTTCTCCAAACGAGATTGAGAGCCCCAGTCAATATTCCCGGATCCCAATGTCAGCAAATGCTCCCTCTTCGTAAAAGATGATACTCATACTAATATTGGAATGACACTAACCTAACCTCGATATATAGGCTAGTATACTTACAGGGGAAACTGCAGAAAGAGTTCTTGCAGAAGCCGATTGAGCACAGTGAGTCTCCTCTTTGTCCTGTTTATAATACTACATAGATTTCTTGATGAATACACTTTCTCAAAGGCTCTGTTTTCGTGTTCTCCTGTAGTCTGCCTCGATATTTACGTTTTGTTCGCCGAAGTTGGCGTTGGAAAAGAGTCGCTTCAGTGACAACAACGAGTATCAGTATACTAAGAGTAAACAAGAAAAAAATACGTCAAGACTTCAAGAGGTCCCTCTCCTCCTCTCTCAGGAACACAGCCCCATTGTTCTGACATACTACCCATTTACCCATTGTGCATAAACTGCGCTGTAAGTCCTAGTCCAACCCCAGTATTCCCATAACGCTTAGACTAATCCCATTGAAGAGTCATGTCGAGCCCTAATATTAACTCCATGGTCAGACACAAACCCTAACCTCCTTCTCAAGCATGACTTCAAGGCTTCCAGAAGTTCATGTAAATTTCGTAATCAAAATTACTTGGTACAATCGTCTGCAAATCAACTTTCAGAGACTTACTAATAGTTTCCAGAAGCAGTAACGCCCGAAAAATTTTCGGAGTTCTTCATCTCGGTTACATCGGCCTTTGCTGTGCTTTTACGTCTAAATACCATATTACAGCTTGCGCATTGACGTTGGTAATCTCGGTTATTTTTCGAGACTAGTGCCTATACACCATGGGATCTCATTTTACGCTGCAAATGCTGCGTAGTCATCCAAAAGGGAGAAGGGGCTGGAACTATCGGTCTTTGGCTAAGCTGATTATTATTCAAATCTTGAAGAATACGCATATATATACACACATCTGTCAAGCTGTTATGACACTGTAACAAATCGATTCCCCTATCTTCTTAAGTTTTTCTCGAGAAACCCGTAGTGATTCGCATCGGTATACACAATGTCATTTGCAAGAATTGTGAATAAGAGAGCTATCTACTTGTTAGGTGGTGTAGCAGCTGGTACAGTTGGTGCAGCCGGCCTAGCAAGCAGCGACGTCAGAGGCAGTTTTTCAACGGCAACAACAACAATCCTAAGTATAACGGCGGTCGTTGGTGGAAAGGCCTGGCAGGTACAAGTGCTGCTGCTGCCCCGGCTTGCGTGTTGCAGAAGTGGAAAAGGGCAAGACACCAGAGGATTTCCAACAAGTTTACAATGCAATTGCCAAGAAATTAATCGATGACGATGAATATGATGGCTACATCGGTTACGGGCCTGTTCTTCTACGTCTATCGTGGCACGCATCCGGTACCTGGGATAAGAATGACAACAGCGGTGGCTCCTACGGTGGTACCTACCGTTTCCCTAAGGAGACAAACGACCCATCCAACAAAGGTTTGCAAAATGCAAAGGCTTTCCTAGAACCAATCTACGAACAATTCCCATGGATTTCCCACGGTGACCTATACACTCTAGGTGGTGTTACCGCTTTGCAGGAGATGCAAGGTCCTAAGGTTCCATGGAGACCAGGTAGAGTTGACTTGCCAGAAGATGCTACTCCAGAAAACGGTAGACTGCCGGATGCTGAACAGGGTGCTGATTATGTGAGAAACTTCTTCCAGAGATTTGGGTTTACCGACCAAGAGGTCGTTGCCCTAATAGGTGCCCATGCTCTAGGTAAGACTCACATGGCTAACTCTGGTTATGAAGGTCCATGGGGTGCTGCTACCAACACTTTTAGCAACGAATTCTTCGTCAATTTGTTGAATGAACAATGGAAAGCCGAGAAGACTGAAGCCGGTAACACTCAATACAACTCCCCAAGTGGTTTTATGATGATGCCAACCGACTTCTCTCTAAGGGAAGACAACGAATACTCGAAGTATGTCAAGAAATACGCCGAAGACCAAGGTGCATTCTTTGAAGATTTCAAGAATGCCTACAAGAAATTAATAGAAAACGGTATTGAATTCCCAGAGGGCACACCAACCATCGTCTTTAAGACTTTGGATGAACAGGAACAGTAAGTTATGTCAGGTTGACTATTTCCACTCAAAAAAGAAGGTCTTTATTTATTCATATATTTATTTACACGACTTTAATAATGATATTTCAATTATGTTAAAGAACCTGAGAGGATGGAATCCAAAGCTTTATTTATGCTAATGAAATATATATATATATATACTTAGAAATTATTTCAACCTTTCCTCGAATCTTAATTCATCTTGAGCGGGTAAGCCGATCAGTAGTCTCATGAAGTTTTCCAAACCAGAGCGCTGCTTGTTTAAGCCATTGATAGCCTGGTAACCCTTTCTGGTCAGTGGTGCCTTCAGCCAGTAGGATAAGAACGATAGGATGTTGTAGAACTTACCGTAGTCAGTACTGCCATCACCAACCCTTTTGTACGAGACTCTTGTACAAAATTCTGCCATAACCAGCAGGTCAATTATCAATGGAGTTGCCAAGAGAGAATCTTCACAAACGTTATGAATAGAGATCCTATTGTGACCACCCAACATCAATTCACTATAATACTCATCCATTGCAACTTTCGAATCACCGACAGCATTCATGTATTTGATGACAATACAATGGTCTATTTTATTGCCCGCCTTAGCGTTGTACAATAGTGGATTCGATGCAACTACATCGTCAACCACAGATTTCTTGGATATTTCCTTCGATTTGAATTGTCTTTCTGATGATAAGTTGTAACCGTCATTATTACCTAAATGGTTATAGGAAGCAATGGACGTGGGTTTAATACCGGCTTCCACAAGGAATTGAGCCAGTACAGACTTGACCTTGGTCTGACCACTCTTAAAATCATCGCCAGCGATAAAACTATCTTCACGTTCTGCCAAATCAATGACGCCTGGAACAAAAGTGTTCTGAGGTGACCCATTGATATAAACCGAATCTTCCAAAATGGAAGCCACTGCAAATATAGTGGATGGCGCAATTTCTTCACCATCCTCTTTAACGGCTTTTAGCAAGTTGTCAGCGGTATCATTAACACCAGGAACGACGTCAGCATATCTTTCAGTGTTGGCGGTCCACAACACGATAACTTTATCAAGATTTTTCTCTTGCTTGAACTCACGAATATCAGCTCTAATTCTCTCCAAGTGCCCCCACTTACCTTTGGTGGAAGCGGGTCTAGCATTATCTGGTCTATTGATACAGTTATCCGCTCTGCCATCTTGATTGGCGGCAATGAAATCAGGATAGTAGATTGAAGGTAAAGGCTTGTACTGGGACATTTCCGGTCTTAGTCGACGTTGCAAATCATATTCTAACACCTGAGCTCTTTCCATGGCGTCACCCATGTTGGTACCACTAATATCCCAGCCAGTCACTTCAAAATCGTTGGGGATACAAATGGTAATAAAGAGTTAAATGGAACGTAGAAGTCGTTTCCATCGGGCCTGACACCAAGCTTTAAAGTTGAGCATTGAGTTACAGAACCGTAATAATTGGCTTCTTTCAACCCTTCCTTGTTATGAAATTTCATCTTGTGCCTATTAGCTAAGATTGAGGCTAAGAAAGTTGTACCATTATTACCGCCGATACCAACTAGCATCACACCGACACGAGGTAACTTCAAGTCTACCTTAAATTCGTAATCTTGCTTAATAGGATTAACTTCAACAGTCTTGTTACCAGCATTTTCAGTGACTATGGAATTGACATAGGTGTATTTAGTGGTCAATTCTGTCTCTGAGTACTGAACTTTATCAGTAGCAACTTTAACAGAAGGTGTAAAATAGTTGGCTGCAGTCATTATAAACAATCAAAGATTTTTTTCTCTTAAAGAGCTATATTTATTCTCACTTAAAATAGTATTCAATGGGCTTCGTTTTAATATTCTATTGAATATTATAATATATTTGTATAGAATTCTAGAGTGAAGGTATTTTGATTTCAAGAACTGGAGGTAGAAAGTACCCGTATTTATACGTTTCTAAAGGCAATTGAATAGCCACGATTCTTCTATTTGCTGTGTCTCAACAAACCCTTAATAGTTTCAATACTATTATCATAATTTCTATTACTATTATCATATATTATAAGGTAAATTCGCCGAAACCGCGACACAGAAAATACGTAGGGCAGCTTGGTTTCGCCGATATCAACCCATCCACCTCATATGTGCGTTTCGCCGAGATTTTGCTCTATTGTGGAGATGAATGCGCAGTTCAGCACGCCGGTAATCTACAATTAGAGCGTAATGTTTACCACGGACAAACTGAAGCTAAAACTTACCATTTTACCCTATTGGTTGGTAGTCCAATTTTGCTCTATTAATCTCTTTGTTTCCCATTGGCGGTATGACAGCATGTGAAGTAAGAAAGACAACAAAAAGGAAATAAATCGCAATCATTAAAATCATTATTATCGTTACAAACAATTATAATTATAATTATTAGAAATGCTCCGAACAAGCTCTCTCTATATTATACAATAAAAGTTTAATTGGAATATCGTACATAAATAATAACAGTAACTAACAATAGTCGCAATTGTTAGTCTCTTGAATATTGGAACAGGAATGTAATATGAGGGCTATTAGGCCTTGAATCCTAGAAATTCCTCCCAATTACGAACTTCGCTTGGTACAACCACATCAGTAGATTCTAGAACTCTGATTTTCTCACCGATCTTTTCCTTTAGAGCATTAGCGAAAAGCTTGGAGGTTCTTGGTTCAGTGAAAAGTGGGATGGCGAAATCAATGGCATTTCTTCTCATGATATAATCGGCATCTTCCACATTGGAAGCTCTCTTCGATGCCAAATTGAAAACGGACTTGATGTCGTGTTCTTGGAAAACTTCACGTAATTTCCTCTTATCGTTCTTGGGGAAAAGATAACTTTAACATCTTGCTGTTGGGAGATGAATTTTCCAAGTACTGCTTGGAAGCTTCATCTACAACAAAGAAATGATAACCCAAATCGGTTAAGGTAGCTGCCACTTGACCCAATAATGGTTTAGATAAGTCACCGCCAAATAGGATACCGCTTGGTGGTAGAGGAACGTGGAAATGCATAGTGGATTGCAACGCAGTCCAGTAACTTTCCAATTCGTTCTTACCAAAGAAGCCACTTCACCAGTGGAGGACATCTCCACACCAAGGAATGGATCAGCACCAGCCAATCTAGTAAAGGAAAATTGTGGAACTTTGGTGACCACATAATCATACTTCTTGTTGGAAATCAAATCTACTGGCTCTGGTACCTTGTCACCACCGAGGAAAGCTTTGACAGCGATTGCAATGAAGTTACGGCCCAAAACCTTGGAGACGAATGGGAAAGATCTGGAAGCTCTAATGTTACATTCGATAACCTTCAAATCATCACCGTGCTTGATCACTTGCATGTTGAAAGGACCTGTAATGTTAAAAGCCTTAGAAACACGCTCAGAAATATCTTTTAGAGCTAATAGAACTTGCTCACTCAAATGTTGTGGTGGCAGCACTAGAGTAGCATCACCAGAATGAACACCTGCATTTTCTACGTGTTCAGAAACGGCATGAACCAGTAGTTGACCCTTGTAACCAACACCATCAACGTCAATTTCTTCAGCACCTTCGATAAACTTAGACATAACCACTGGATGGTCTGGAGACACATCCGAAGCCATGGTCAACTTTTCTTCCAATTCGTGTTCACTGTTGATAACATTCATGGCAGCACCAGACAACACATAGGATGGTCTGATCAACACAGGGTAGTCGACTGCGTTGGCGAACTTCTTTGCTTCTTCGACAGACTTCAATTCACTCCATTCGGGTTGACCAACGTTGATAGAGTCTAAAATGGCAGAGAACTTGTGTCTACTTTCCGCGTTATCGATGTCCACAGGAGAAGTACCTAGAACGTTACAGCCAGTGTTGTGAAGAGTTAAAGCGATATTTTGAGGAAGTTGACCACCGACAGAGATGATACAACCTTCAGATTGTTCTAATTCATAAATATCCATGACCCTTTCATAGGACAATTCTTCGAAATACAATCTGTCCACTTCGTCAAAATCGGTAGAAACAGTTTCTGGGTTGTAATTAATCATAACGGTCTTCTTACCTTCATCTCTCAAAGTCTTAGCGGTGTTCACTGCACACCAATCGAACTCCACAGATGAACCGATACGGTAGACACCAGAACCTAGAACAAGCATACCCTTGTCGGTGAACTCAACGTCATTCTTGGTAGCATTGTAAGTAGTGTACAAGTAGTTGGTGTTAGCCGGAAATTCAGCAGCCAAAGTGTCGATCTTCTTAACGAATGGTACAATACCGTGAGATTTTCTCAAGGATCTAACGTCCAACTCGTTAAACTTGGTGGATAATGCCTTGCTAATGGAAATTGCGATTTGTTTATCAGAGAAACCTAACTTCTTAGCTCTTTGCAATAGATCCTTAGTCAAGGATTCCTTAGAAGTAATAGCTTCCAATTCTTTGTACACTCTAACGATGTTCATACACTTGTACAAAACCACTTATCGATGTTAGTCAATTCATGGACTCTATCGACGGTATAGTTTTCGTGAATCAAAGCTTGGCCGATGGCCAAAGATCTTCTGTCAGTGGCGACGGCAAGTGCTTCGTCCAATTTATCACCGAATTCGTCAGAGCCTTGAAATCCTAGCAAGGAAGGATCCACTTCTCTGAGAGCCTTTTGGTAAGCTTCTTCGAAATTTCTACCTATTGCCATCACCTCACCAACAGACTTCATAGCAGAGCCAATATTTCTGTTAACGTGTTGGAATTTACTCAAATCCCATTTTGGAATCTTTGCGACGATGTAATCTAGAGATGGTTCGAAGTTGGCCACAGTAGTCTTTGTAACAGGGTTTGGTAGTTCTGGCAAAGTGTAGCCAAGTGCGATCTTAGCAGCGGTGTAAGCCAAGGGGTAACCAGTAGCCTTGGATGCCAAGGCAGATGAACGAGATAGACGGGCATTAACTTCAATGACTCTGAAATCCAATCCGTCTGGCTGCAAGGCGTATTGAACGTTACATTCACCAACCACACCCAAATGTCTGATAATTTTAATGGCGGCAGTTCTTAACATGTGGTATTCCTCATCGGACAAAGTTTGAGATGGAGCAAAGACAATAGAATCACCGGTGTGAATACCTAGTGGGTCGAAATTCTCCATGTTACAAACTGTAATGCAGTTACCGACTCTGTCTCTGACGACTTCGTATTCAACTTCTTTCCAACCCTTTAAGGATTTTTCCACAAGAATTTGTGGTGATAGCGAGAGCGATTGAGATGCCAGGTCTCTTAATTCTTTTGGATTGTTAGCGAAACCAGACCCAAGACCACCCAATGCGTATGCAGATCTGATAATCACTGGGTATTGTACTTCTTCAGCGGCTTTTAAGGCTTCATCCAAAGTTTCACATGCGAAAGAAGTTGCAATAGGGACGTTAATCTCTTGCAGTGCCTGTGAAAACATATCTCTATCTTCAGTCATTTCCAATGTCTTGATTGGAGTACCTAGCACTTTGACGTTGTATTTCTTCAAAACACCCATCTTATCCAAGGCAACACCACAGTTTAACCCGGTTTGGCCACCAAAAGTCAGCAGAATGGCATCTGGTCTTTCACGTTCGATAATGTAACTGATGTATTCAGCTGTCACCGGCAGATAGTAGATTTTATCAGCCAATGAATGAGAAGTTTGGTTTGTGGCGATATTTGGGTTTATCAGGATCGTCTGCTTGTTGGCTTCCTTTAGAGCTTTGATAGCTTGGGAACCACTGTAGTCAAATTCACCAGCTTGACCAATAGAAAGACCACCAGATCCAATAATCAGCACAGATTCCACACCTTCAACCAACTGAGGAGAATAGCGCGGTGTGTTGAAAGTAGACACAGTTGGTTCAGTAGAAGCATAGACAGTACTCATCGCCTAAGAGAATGGAATGGAATCTATCTTTTATTGTGTTCTATCTGTCTTGAAATTAAGAGAACAGACAGATAGATGACAGTGACTAGATAGTACAATAAAAGCGTAAGAAAAGTTTAAAACGAAGTATGATTAAATATTGAAGAAAAAAGTAATGAGTAATAATAAAAATTTTGAACAAGCGGTAAGAAGAATTTAAGATTTCGTCACAATGATGAATTGATGTGAAGCATGATAAAAGATATTTAGTTGAGTATAGTCGAAGAGTCAGTCAGCCAGTCCGTAATGATGTCCGATGCTCATCGCCGGTGGGCATCGTAAAAATTTTTTCATCGAAAAGGCGGGTAATGAGAGCACAGAACAATGACTAAGAAGGCAATTAAGATCAGAAGTTTATTCGGCAATAAAAGGTACGTTTTGAGTGCACGTAGATGATTGGTGGTTTGGACTCAGTCAACGGTACTAGAATGACTTCGCTCTAAGTATTTCTGTTCCTTTCCTCCGATTATCCGGGTGAAAATAGAACCAGTTATCACTGTTTACCCATGTGATAATCACGTGCGTATTTCAACAAGTGTTCAACCGCTCGAGCGCGTAGCTAGCGGAGGAGCAGTAGTGTCATTGGGACCTGTATGGGAATTGCAGGCTCTCTTTTGAAACATATTTTTCTTTTCTAAATTTTGTTTATTTCGTTGCCTTGTATCTGATATAGATTTACTCGGAGTTCTTTCGGCCCGTAGTTGAAAACCAGAGTTCGAGATCAAAACATGAAATAACGGCCCTCAATGAATAACAGCAGAGATAATGACAACGAAAGTAAGCCTCGTTCCAGAGACCCTCATTTAAAAGTCTCGTACTATCAAACAGATTCAATTGTTACACAAGATTTGCGGAATACCTATATCACGTGATCCTTTCACAGATCCCACAACTCACCAAAGGGAAGCGTATGCCATCGGTATCTCATCGAGAGAACTTCGCAAGCTATAGACGGCCGAAACTACACAGGATCACTCTTTCAATGCTGGTATCATACTGTGCGCCCTTCAAAGTACAGCATCACCCGATACGAAGGCGGATCACCACCAAGTAGAAGAGGAAGGGAACCTTTAAACATCTTGAAGTGCCAACACACCAGCACTGATATACAGGTATTAGTAACGATATCAAACTATGTCTGATCCAGCAGAGCTTATTCTAAGGGTATGTAACTGCTCAAGATGGTGGTTTTCCTCCTTTCACTCCTTCAGTTCTTTGTACTAACATCATAATGTTATAGGCCGAAAAGAGAGGTGTCCCATCATCAGGATTTATGAAGATATTTGGATCTTCAGATTCTGCCAAATATGAGGAAGCCGCCGATCTATGTTGGCAAGCCGCAAATCTTTACAAGCTTCGCAAAGATTTGAAATCCGCAGGGGAAGCATTTACGAAAGCTGCAAATTATCAGATAAAGGCAGGCAGTGATGACGAGGCAGGAAACACTTTTGTGGAAAGTTACAAAAGTTATAAGAGTAGTGGTCAATCAATGGACGCAATAAATTCGTTGCAAAATCAGTAGAAATTTTCACTCAAAGGGGACAATTCAGAAGAGCTGCCAATTATGAATTTGAAATGGGTGAACTGTATGAAACCGCTCTCACCGATTACCCTAACGCCATCGAATGTTATGAGACCGCGGGTGAATGGTATTCTCAAGATCAAGCCCTAGCGTTAGCAAACAAGTGCCTGGTGAGATGTGCAGATTTGAAGGCATTGAATTCTCAATATTTGGAGGCCAGTGAAGTGTATGCCAGACTGATTAAAACAGTATGGGTAACAGACTAAGTCAATGGTCATTAAAGGATTACTATTTGAAAATGGGTCTTTGTCAGCTAGCTGCAACCGATTCTGTAGCTGCAAGCCGTACTCTATCAGAAGGCCGCCAAGAGGATTCCAACTTTTCCGAATCCCGTGAAGCTCAATTATTGCAAGATCTAATAGAAGCCGTCGGTGAAGGGGACAGCCAGTTATTCAGCGACAAAGTATTTGCCTTTGACAGATACAGTAAGTTGGACAAGTGGAAAACCACTGTTTTGCTCAGAATCAAAGAAAGCATATCGCAAGCAGAAGACGATCTGTTATAGTGGATACTTGTGCACGTTTCCCCAATTTCTGCTATGCCATCGTCACCCAAGCTGGGATATATTTCTTTGAGTCACATTTAGGATGGGTGCCGATACAAGACGGGACGGGACTTTGGGCTGGCGCAGCCTAACAGCCAACTAGTTACGCTCCCAACAAACAGTGTCTGGCAATGATGAAGTGGAATAGAGGTATATAATAAATACTAAATAGTACAAAATCGTTAAAATCGGGAAACTTCTTGTCACTACCCCTTACTACTACAAAAGCGCAGACGCCAATTCGGACAACTTACACCAACGGTCACCATCGGTCATCAACGGCATTTTGACTCTATAGGGTACTTGTATACATTGTTCCGGTTTTATTCTATCTGGCGTTAGAACAATCTATTCTTGCTTATATTCACGATCTATATACTATATATATATATATATATACGTACGTTACACTTCGTTACTATAATCTACGATGTTGTGCTAATCAGAGGTGTCTCAGTGTCCGAATAAAAGAAACAGCCAAGAAAAGCCGAACATCACAAGGATAGGCTCACGATCAACAAGAAGGAAGGAGAGCTCCCTTACGTCCAAACCATTAGCACTTTTAACATATACAACTCATTTACCACTGCCCAAGAGTTCTTTGGCAATAACTGTAGCTTCTCACCCAAACGTCTCTGAAATAGGGAAGGAGTCATCACTGCAATAACACTAACATTTTGGTAAGAGTCATCGCATAGCAGTTACAATCATACATACTCGTTAACTCAACCAACAACCAAACAACAACGATAGTGAGAAGTCGTCATCACAGTGAGAATATAGTATCTGGGAATAAAGATGGGATTACGCTACTCCTCCTACATTGAGAGTCCCATTTCCGCAGAGGACGGTTTCAACAGTACGGGCGGTAGCGTTAACATCCACCAACGCTCATCGAGTAGCTACCCTTATCATTATCACATGCGTCACAGGGAACATGCCCTCCCAAATTCATTACGTATGGTTGTCGCTGCTGTAGAACCCATCTATCGAGCTCATCCCAGATAATGTCGAAGGATTACAGAGGGAAGACTGGTGATGCCTACTTGATGAGCAAGTTAGTTAACGTTATCGATGGCAATATTGAAACACGTCCAATGATTACTGGTGACTATCTAGTTTGTGATGTCCTATGCCACTGGTGCAAGAGTTTAGTTGGCTGGAAGTATCTCGAAAGTGAGAGAAAGGATCAAAGGTACAAGGAAGGCAAATACATCATGGAATTGCAGACTGTCTGCAGATGTGGTTAAATGGGATAAAGGTAAGGCACAAAATTTTAAAAGATCATATATGTACTAAAAAAAAAAAAAAAAAGGAAAATTTACGATCTGGCGAATTGTTTTGATTTTTATTACACAGTGGCAGGGTTTTCATTTTACTATTACTATTATTGTTTTATTGTGTTGGGTTTATTTCATTGATACCATGATACCCGATCTACTAGGATTTTGTCAAAGTCGATAAGGGATTATTTTAAGAATATTTGTTATTGTTTGCTCTGGTTACGTGGGTAGCCTCTTATTTTATTTTATTTCCCCTTTACTCATTTTCTCTTTTTATTATCTTACTACATGGTGATACCAACAAAACCGTCTTGGTAAGGACGGTGGGAGTTTTATTTGGTTTGATTTTTACTTTTACTTTTACTTTTACTTTTGTTTTCTGCCTCTTAAGATTCTTTTCATTTTTTTATAAATCCTCTCTTTAAGTACTGTCATTATTGCCGCTGCTACCAATACTCTGCTGGTGCAACTACCACTACTACTCATGATATCGTTCTCACCGTTGTAACTACTTTACTTTCTTTACGCTCAATATCAAAATCCGTCACAACACACGTGACATCCTTTTTCTTCGCTTGATTGCACATAAACCCAAATAAAGGTGATTTCTAACTATATTGAACCATTTTAGTAGCCCAGGGAATTGTAAAGATAGGAAATATTCAAACCTTTCAGAAAGTTACAATAGTGTCTTCTTTTTACTTCTGTTTTTCTCTTCAAGCTACATTTCATCTCTTTAAATCTCTAATCTGGAGGCTGCTTGAAGATGGAATATATCAAGATTGCTAAAGTGGACAATGTTCTCCTGCATCGAAAGGGTATACTAGTTCCTGGGACATTACACCTTACTACACATCATTTGATATTCACTTCTAGCGGTCTCTCGAAAGAATTTTGGTTCTCATATCCAACCATTCAATCTGTTTTCAAAAATGTGGGTAGCGCTTTAATATCCAAACTGGATAAGAATGGTAACCTTCCTCAAGATGATCAAAATTCTGTAACTTTAACCAAATTTTACAAAGACAAAGATCTATGGTCATTTATTAACATTAAAATAATAGGTAAAGATTATACCATTTTCTCACTGGATTTTATCAATGAATCGGAAGCCAAGGACGTTTACGATTCTTTATTGAAGCTAACCGTTTTAGATGAAGTGTCTCAATTGTATGCATTCATCTATCTATCAACAAATGTGGAGTCCCCATTTAACAGCTGGAATATTTACAATGTGGAATCAGAATTCAAAAGACAAGGCCTAGAATTGGGATCAAATCAATGTCCATGGAGAATATCAACTATAAATGAAGATTACAAATTTTCCCCACATACCCAAATCATCTGGTGGTACCGTCCCAAACTTCAGATACTTTATTGAGGCATACGGCCAAATTCAGGTCTCAAGATCGCATACCGGCATTGACGTACTATTATGCCAAGACTAAATGTTGTATCGCTAGATCTGCACAACCTTTACCGGGTCTTACTAAACAAAGATCCATTCAAGATGAAAAGTTGGTCTCTGAAATTTTCAAATCCTCACCTCATCCTTCATTACGTGAGAAGAACATTATCGTTGATGCAAGACCAACTGCAAACGCAATGGCTCAAGTGGCTCTCGGTGGTGGTACGGAAAATCTCGAATATTATAGCTTTAACAAGACTTGTTCGCGAATGTTTTGGGCATAGATAATATCCATGTTATGTCAGACAGTATGAATTATCTAGTCGATAATTTCCTAACCGATGGTGATATAAATTTACCGATCGATAAGGCGAGTCTCAATTCCGGTAAAGCCAGCTCTTGGATTAAACACGTTAAACTTTTACTGTCTTCTACAGAGACTTTAGTCAAATCGATCATTTTAATAGATCAAGTATCTTAATCCATTGTTCAGACGGATGGGATAGAACTTCGCAGGTATGTTCCCTAATACAGCTATGTTTGGACCCTTACTATAGGACCATGGATGGGTTTATGGTACTTATAGAGAAGGACTGGCTTTCTTTTGGTCACAGATTTCAAGAAAGATCGGGAATTTTGAGCTCAGAGAGTGCATTTCACGACAACACAATGGGATTTGCAGGTTTTCAAATGGATTTTCTCAGACTGGTACAGACCTCAATTCTACTTCCCTGTTTGGTAAGGATGGTAATGAATTATCCGAGATGGAAGGCATGTCAGGTAGTATTTTGAACTCTGATTTAATGAATAAAGTTTCAGGACATTTCAAGAGAAAGAAAAATAAACGTACTTTAAAATTTGCATCACCCATTTTCCAACAGTTTCTCGATTGTGTCTACCAATTGCTAGTGCAAAATCCAACCCTTTTCGAATTTAACGAAAGGTTTCTTCGAAGATTGGTTTATCACCTTCATTCCTGCCAATACGGTACCTTCCTCTACAACAATGAGAAAGAGCGTGTAGAAAACGATGTGATGTCGAAAACGAAAAGTGTTTGGGACTATTTCAAATCTCGTAGGGCGGAGTTTACGAACAAGGATTACGTTCCACCCCATATACGCAGTCGGTGGATGATGATGACGTTGATTGGATTCTTCCAGATCTCAATAAAGTTCAATGGTGGTGGCAGCTATATGGGAGGAGAAATACAGAAATGAACGGAACTATAGAAATTACGGACAAAAATAGAGACCTTGATGGTGATGGTGACACCGCCAATGGTGTATCATACAAGGAGTTTTAAAGGAATGGGTATAAAATTCCCCATATTTGGGTTAGAGTTATTCGGTAAGAAATGATAGAGTTATGCAATAGTAATAGAAATCAGAAAAAAGCATTGTAGTCACAGTGAATAAATTCGCAGGCTATTCAACTAGAACTGTCTTTCTAAATTATTATTATTATTATTTTACTTATTTAAAGAGGGTATAAAAGAAGGTTTAAGATACAGAGGTTTCTCACTAATAAATAATGTAAAGATCATCACAGCTTGATAACCTCTGATCTCCAAGAAACCCCGCACCATTTGGAGACCATAACCGCCAGGCTCCTTACCGCCTCGACAGTCTCTAAATTACAACCAACGTTAATCGCACCTTTCAAATGTCCTTTTAACTGTGGATTCACATCTTGCGGAACCAATGCAGCTATCACCATCAGACTCGTCTCTTGTGCAGATAGAATTTCATCATACGACAAAATGGGACCATAGACATGAACCAAAATATAATACCAAAGATCCGGATAAGAGGAATTCAGATTATTAACGATCCTGGTAGAAACTTTAGTATAAAGATGATTCCAATGTTCTAGACCTCTCTGGGTAATAGCATCTTGACTCTGGGAATCTTGCCTCTTGGCAGAAGGGCAAACGTTCTCATGACCTTCGGCTGCCTTCCATGGATCAATAGGGTTAGTCTCAGGCAAAAGAGATGTAGGGGTCACCTCTTTCAACTGACTCAAGACGTTGATGGATTTCGGAAGACCAGCTAACGGACCTACTTTCAATAAAGCCTCTCTAAATTTAACCGTCAATTGTCTTTGTCGTAAGGACGGCTGTGGATAGATTTCATCAATGCATGACCGAAGCTTGTTGGATTCAATCCTGACCAGTTCATACGTACCATTTGCCACAGAAAATAGATCTCTAGCCCTTCCAAGTTCGTCGTTCTGTAGTCTCAGAGCATAGTGATATAGCCTGGGTATTTCTTGCGGCTGATTACAAACGCTGAAAGTTACAGCTGCTACCAGATACCAAAGGTCCCTTAGATTTGGATGGAACTGTGATAGTTGAACGAGCCTCTGAGCGTTAAGAATGTGATTCATGGGGATGGATTCGTCTTCATCTTACTGTTGCATGCTTTACTTCAACATTAGCGGACATTTTTCAATTTTATACCCTCAATCGAGAACAGGAAAATGATGATGATAATGACGATTAGAACTTCTACTGAGACGCGATTAGTCATTCACATAATCCAGAGTAGTGATGACGAAAGACGAAAAGATTAGATACTTGAGGCTGAATCAAGTGTTCCATAAGGCATTGGCACAATCCATATCGAAACTGCAGAATTGGGATAAAGTAAGTTCATGCTTCCCGGATTATGCTGGTACAAGAGAAGGTTCTACCAATCTCAGCAATTGTCAAGCACAAGTGATTGAATTCTGGACGGAAATATGTAAGAGAGAATTTGAAGAAATCCTTAGGGAGAGAAACGTTAAGGTGAAATTAGATGAATTGGACGAATTGATATTAGAAGCTAGAGAAAGACTACGAAACCTACCACGGGATGAAAAGGGAAACCATGCCAAGAGTACACCAATTGATGAGTTATCGAGTAGTAAATTGATCGAATGTAATTTATATTCACAAAGGTTACAAACCATGAAGCAGTTGGATCAAAGATTGGATAAATTGAATCAAGTGAATCGAAATCTAGATGATGAATTACAAGAACTGGCATCATCAATTGAATCTGATAGAAAAGATTTAAGTCAATTGTGTGATAAATATGTGGGTCAAACGGTCAACAATCCGCTGGATGAAACTCTGGTGCAAGGTTTAAATGATATGTTATTGGAACTTAAGGAAGAATTGTAAGGTTATGTATAAAAAAATAGAACACAAGTTATAATAAATTGGGTTATACAGAAAACATAAGGTTCTTTTACACATAATAATAGCACCTCAAAATAGAGCACAAAGAAACCGAAAAGATACAGGGAAGAGAAAGATAAAAAAGGAAAAATCAAAAAATCACATCATCGATATCAAGCACTATCGAGTAAGAAATTCGTAGCAGCTTCCAGATCCCAATTGCATCTTTCTAGAGCATCCATTGCTTCTTGTTCAGTGAAGCCCATCCCACTCAGTTCTTCCACAGCTAGAGATCTTGGTGTAGTAGCAATTCCGCGGTTAACGGGTGGCTCTGTCTTGTTAGAGGCATTTCCTGAAGGCACTGGACTCTCTACAGGGGCACCAGGGCCAATACCATGACCAGCTGCAGCACCAGCTGGTGTACCAAATCTCTCTTCACCGCTCGATGGTTTCGAATTCCCAAAACCTGCAAAGATTTCATCCCACTCATCGTTACTGATACCATCAGTATTTCTCTGTTGCCTGGCGTTTGACGTATTTGTGGTATTCGTGTTTAAGTCATCATCCAAATCTTTGTGTTCGATCTTTTCAAAATCCTCCATAGATCCGTCATTTGGTTTTGACCCATATGGGGACGCAGGAGATTCAGGTGCTTCCTCGTTAGCTTGTTCTAAGCCAGCAAACTCATCATCGAACTCGTCGTGGCATCTCGTAGATGTAGGAAGAGGATTATGAGAACCACCAGGAGGTAACGGAGAATTTGAAGCAAATCTGTAGTCAAATGTGGAAGAGTTAGTTATACCAGGACCTTGTTGACCAATGCCACCTGTTTGGTACGTAGCTGGGCCACGACCACTGGGGCCATAAACTTCATTATCAAGTAAAGATGGCTGACTGCCTTGTAGTGAATTTTCACCAGCTCTTGAAGAAGATTCACCAGGAACGGCAGCAGCTAATCTTGCTTGTGAGTAAGGGTGACTTCTTGCTTGAGGTGGAGCGTTAGAAGCAGGTCCGGCTTCTTCTTTAGTGTCCTGGTACACTTCATCGTCGGAAGAGGTATCACTTTCATTGACATTCAACTCTTGGATAGGAGGAAATTCATCGTCAATGTTACCATATTTTGCGCTTAGATCTTTTTCACCAGCGGTTGCGGATCTACCCTGCGAACCTTTTGGGTCAAATTCTCATTGGAGCTGCTGCTTCTGCTACTACCATATTCTTGATGACTTGAAGTAGGGCCTTCTGGAACCCCACCACTTGCAGGCGCAGAACCACCCCATTGACCAGGAATCATTGAATCTCTTTCAGCACCAGTGGCTCTGGTAGTGGTGTTCTCTTGAAAGTTGTCTGGAATCTCCACATCGTCTACCACAGATTGAGGTGCATTGTTGGCGACAGAAGAAGTTAAGGATTGTGTTCTTGGAATACCATACTCGTTCAAGTCACCTTCGAAACGATCTGTCAAATTCTCAGTCCTATCGTGTGCCCTGCGAGTTTCATATTCATCATCTGCCTCAGTCTGGGAGCCCACAGTTGGGATATCTTTGTCAAAGACATCACTTTCAGGGCGATCTTCATCTTCAGCACCTCCTAGTTTTGAGTTGGCGACAGTTGCTTCTACAAATTTGGAAACGTCATCCTCACGAGTAGCACCACCTGGACCAGCAGTAACACTTGGGGTGACACCAGGATCAGCTTTGATACTCCTTGAACCGGGTGCTCCCGCGTCATTGAATTGTGGAGATCTGTTTGGTGAGCCAACACCACGAGCAGCCGCACCGGCACCAACACCAGCAGCAACACCAGCAGCAATTCCGGCACCTACACCAGGACCAGAACGAACACCAGCTCCATTATCATAGCCAGAAGCTAAACCATTATTGTGCGCGGCTTTTTCTTGTTCAAGTCATCAAACATAGCCTGCAACTGAGCAGATTGTTGCTGATAAGCCTTTTCTTGTTCCTTGAGTGCCTTTCTGCGTTTCTCTAATTCTTGACCACGGGCATTCAAATCTTGGTTTCTTGCTTCCAATTGTTGGTACTTAACCTGGAGTTGGCCGTGTTGTTCTTCAACAGTCCTTTGATAGTCATCTAATTCCTTACGTTTGCTCAAATACACTTGTAATTTGTCACCGAGACCTTTGATCTCATTTTCGAAATTAGCCACGGTGACTTGATTCAATTCCATCTGTTTAGTGTTAACGTCCACCATAGATCTCTCTTGTTTAACTTGACGTTGCTTTTCAGCAAGTTGTGCTTGCAAAGTGGAAGACATGGCGTTTAAATTAGAGATCTGAGATCTTAGTTGTTGGTTCCTCTGTTGAGCTTCATCGAATGTCTGAGTCAATTCACTGACCTTTGATTCCACTGCATGGTAATTGCCCTCAGTGACAGTTAGCTGCTGTTCAAGAGCTGCTGTTTCCTTATTTGCCTCTGCCAACTTTGTTTCTAGCTCTTCAGCTTCTTTCACATTGTTCTCGTGTGAGCTTCTTAAAGCTTGTAGCTTACTCTCTATGGAAGATTTCGTGGTATTGACCCTCTGTAGTTCTTGAGCTGCCCTAGTCTTTTATCAGAGGTGATAGATGCCTGCTTAGTCAAAGAATTAACTTGATTCGACAAGTTAGCCACCTCAGTGGTAGCATTAGACAGTTGAGCAGAAGCTTCTGCATCAGCATATAAGTCATTATTTTTAGGCAGACTGCCAGCACCGGCAACATGAGCCACGTTGGAGGCAGGCATGCTTGGTGACCCATGACCGCCGATTTGTGGTAAACCCATGACGGATGCCCGTTGTGGTGTTTGAGGAACCACATTTCTGGGCTGCATAGTCTGTTGGCGGTAAGGATGAGCACCTTCTTCTGCTTCTTCCCTAATCACATTTTGTCCCATATCTGCCTGTGGTGTATAGTTTCTAGTCATACCACCGCCAGCAGCAGCAGCAGCAGCATGACCATAACTGTTTGTTGGCAAAGAACCACCAGTAGAGTCACGAGAAAAGCTTGAAGTTTGGCGTAAAGCTGGCTGTTGTGGTGGTGGTGGGGAAGTAAAAGAGTGATTTAGTGCCAGAAGATCGTTTAAAGATCCATTATTAGAGTTTTGACGTGCTTGAACCGGTGCCTGTTGAGGCTCTGCGAACGAAGGTTTCGATTCTCTTAGAGGCAATCCAATGCCACCTTGTTGATTGGGGAAAGAACCAATGCTGGCGAGTGCAAGAGTTGATCTGGAATCACATCCGGCAGCTCTACACCAGCATTTTCTTTTGGATTAAAAACATGGCAATAGCAAACTCTACTTTTGTAAATTCTGCATTATTGTGAATGTCGGCTAAATCCCAAACACTAGCTAGAGTCTCTTGGCTGAGCCTTGAAGAAAGGAAGAAATTAACCAGCACGGGTGCCCCAATGAACCGGTATGGCCTTTATCCAAACTATCAAAGATAGCATCGAATTGTTTCTTTTGTCAAAGCTTAAAGACCAATCCGTCGAAGCGCTGTTAAAGACACCGCTCGACAATCTCTGTAGAGTGTTTTGTCTAGACAAAGGTTTGCCTGTGGAATTAGCACTTATAGGTGCTGCTACACCGCTATTACTGGTGACAGTGT